>JAJHSJ010000009.1:47330019-47583873 GCA_021015155.1 Magnolia officinalis
TAATACTATCTCGTTCATTGGGTTGGTAGGATTGTGTAAAGACAAGGGTCAAAATATGGGGTGGATCCGAGTATTGGGTGGGCCACACCATCAACCGACGTAGAGAAATTTTCATTGTTTCTTTGGCCATGGATGCATGCATGGATGTATGAAAATGACTAGGGTTTGGTTGAAACCCTTGTCTAGTCAGGTTGGACGGTTCAAATCAACCATTTGGATGGCCATGGTGGGCCACAACACATTTGACAATCCGACCATATCAACGCTCTAACGTGCCTGTTGAGGCAACGTAACATTGACAGATATTGGTGGTAGCATCCGGTGGGGTCCACCGTGATGTTTGGTAAGCAATCCACTCCGTTCACCATCTTTGTCCCACTATGTTATGACACGGGATAAAAGACGAGGAAGTTTCATAAGTCAGGTGGGTCACACCATCTAAATAAATGAAAATTGACACTCAACGTTAAATCTATTTGTTGAATAGTGGCATGCATGGTTCTAACCTTATTTACAGATTTGCCATCAATTCCTCAATCACCTTCCGACGTTAGTTATGTTAGAGTACACCGTCCAATGCCTTCAAATTTTGCAGATATCCATCGTTTTTCATGTTCTTTCCATCGGTTCAGTTTGGGTCCCGATCTCCTAAGGACATCTAAGATGCTTTCTTAATGGTTATTGTTTGATCTTGCCCATCGGGTCACTTATATATTGATCCAAGGGCTGAATTTTGACGTGTACGGTTAATTTACGGTCCTCAGGCCAGATATAATGTTTCGAGCCGAACAAATGGTGGGAACCCTGTGATCTTGCATTCTAGACGACTTTCAGGCCCATTTAAACCTAATCAATTAATCTTCTCAGATCTTTGGCATGTAAATTCCTCAATCTTGGTCCCCTGGGGTCCGTCTCTTGCCTTGGTGATTTTAGAGCGTCAAATCCACGCTTTTAGTACCCTCTTTTAGTCTAAGCTCCTAAATTCACCTTACCGCACAAACACGATTAAAACAGACCATTAAACAGTATCATGTTCGTAAAATCAGGTAATAACTGGGGTCTAATATGCAATATTTGACCCTTAACAGGCCTGCCCGGATTCATCCTAAATCACGATTTGTTTAGGGCCTTCAGTGGAATAAACATGCTTGGCTTTTGGGGCAGTGGAAGATGGAAACTACATTAAGCTGGATACCATTTTTCCTTAAATCAGTAGAGTACTCCATAATTGTGGGGAGGACCTTACATCCACTGAAGAAAGTAAGAACCCCAAATCGTAATGTGAGATATGTTTTGAAGTTCTGATGCATAATGTTTTAATTTTATTTGCACCTTATTTTCAATATTACTTTGGCAACGATTGTGGCTTGTGCTGTTTTGGCAATGCGTTTTGATCTGCTTAACTTGATGTCAAGTGCGAGACATTCAATAATGATAAAGATATAGTCGTAATGGCCATTACTGCCTTTTTTTAAAATAAATGAATAAATTGTATTGGCCCGTAAGGCCGTTACGGGCCATCTTTTCCTTAATTGTTGTTAAAGCCCCATAATGCCTAATGGTTCCTGTAAGTGCTATGGTTTCTAGCTCCTATATTGTCAAATTTTGTAGTGCTAAAACCGCTCTTGGAATTTGTGTCTTGTATAGTACTCCTACATAATGAAGATTGTGCATTACTCTAGAACAAAGATCTTTGCTTCAAGAAATGCAAGTTTACATGGTCATGTTCAAGTACAATAACAAGTTCAAGATTCATAGATCAAGTTCCTAGTCAAGACCTCAAGCTCAAGTCTAAAGAGGTTTCAAATTCAAGCTTCTTAAAGTTACAATTTCAAGATTCAAATTGAACCTTCAAAAGGTTTCAAATTCTCTTTTAGTAGCTTTCTTTGCATTTGATTTTGAATTTCCACATTCCAATTTTATTCGAAAGAGGGATTGAAGTATTCCCATTTCTTGGAGTCAAAATCAAATTAAGTGTAAGACCCGTGTCCTGGTCCGTACTGTTCCGTCAACTGCCGCGATCCTTATCATCAAACTCCGGCAACCTGCGACGTATAACCGACGTTGCGATCGACCGTAAGTCATATCCTTTAGATTCGAGTCAGTTTAATCCGAGACCTGTATCATTGCGACCGCACCGTCGCCGCGGTTCCAACGCCGCGACTCACGCATCGATCCGATACCCTGACCTGAAGATGCGGGCCGGCGTTCAGTTCGAAGAAACGCCGCGCTTTTACGATCCCGAGAGAATCTCTACAACATGTCAAATCAATCCAATCAATCAAATCAATCACATCAATCAATCAATGTCAAGTACACATCACCTTTCTCCACAAGTAAAGCAACCATCAAGTCAACTTTCTCCCATCCTCTCTCTTACACCACCTACCCACATCCATCACTCACCTCACATCACCCATCACTCACATCCATCACTCACCTCCCATCACTCTCTCTCCTTATCTCTCTCTCTCTCTCTCATTTCCCAACACATTTCCAAACAACCAAAGAGAGAGCTCACGTCCAAGCTCTCCCAAGTGCAAAGAAATGAATGTGTGGCCCACCTTTCCCTTCCCAAAACCCTCCATCCTAGCCCTTGATTTCCCATCTCCACCGTCAAAGAGGAGCACAAGAAGGTTGGCGTTCCAACGGACCGAAGAAGATCGACGGTGGGTGTTTTATTTGCTTGATTTTAATATTTTAAGGGCCCACTTGTGGTGGGACCCATCTAGATGTATGTGTTATGATCATTTGAGGGACCCATAGTGGCGGGGTTCCTTGGCTACTCCGATCTCTTCCCTTCTCTTCCCTTTCTCCTTACTACTTTGGAAAGATGATTTGGCCGTGTGGCCCACCCGGATGGACCCCACCATGAAGCATATATTTGATCCAAGTCCTATGGGTGGGGCCCATTTTATGTATGTGTTGTATCCTCACCACCAACCATTTTGTGGCCCACTTAAACAGGGTCCACCTCAATGCACGTGTTGACGTCCAGGGACGTCCCTGGACGTCAATTGAAAACACAAATTTTAGCTTGTTCCTAGGCATGTGGAATGGTCTACTTGTATAGGACCCACCTTGATGTATGCGTCCAATCCACGCCGTCCACCCTATTTGCCAGCACATTTTAGGCGTTGAGCCAAGATATGAGGTTAATCTGACCCTCAGGCGGGCCATAGCATAGCAAACGATGATTTTCACCGTTTAAAACTTCCTTGACATTTCTGTACACCGAAAAATGCCCGATATTGGGCTTGATGGGTTGGCTATGGACCATGAAATCCGATGGCAGGGTCGGATTTCCTTATTGTGGACCCCACATCAGAAAAACCTTAAAATTTTGGATTTTCAAAAAAAAAATAAAATAATAAATAAATAAGGCAGCCGCTGCTGCCACTGACACAGCAGCAGCAGCAGCTGCTGCGTTTCACGGACGGGCGGCCAAGAGGTAGGGCCCCACGGCCCCTGCCATGGGCCCCACGTTGATGTTTATTTGCCATCTAAACCGTCCATATGGTGGGTCCCTACCTTAAGCAGGCCCCACCCAAAATCAGCTTGATCCGGATCTCAGGTGGCCCACACCATAAGAAACAGCGGTGATTAAATTCTACCATTGAAACCCTTTTGGGCCCACGGAAGTTTGGAATCAATCTGATATTTGTTTTTTTCCCTTCATCCAGGTATTGGTGACCTTATCAACAGGTTGAATGGTAAGTAAATATTACAGTGGGCCCCACATGGAGCCCACAGTGGTGAATGTGTTTTATTCCCCACCGTCCAGGCGGACGGTGGGAGTACCCATGTTGCATGTGTTGTGTTCCACCGTCCAGTGGACGGTGGGACCCCTGTGTGTGCATGTGAGCGTGTGTGTGTATGTGTGTGTGCGTGTGTAAGTGTGCACGTGTGTGTGCATGTGTGTGTGAGTGTGCACGTGTGTGTATGTATATGTATGTATGTATGTATGTATGTATATAATATTATATGTATATATATATACATATATGATGGTGGCCTTCCTGGCACCCACCATGATGTTTGTGTTATATCTAAACCGTCCATCTTGTGGGCCCCACCATGATACTTGTGTTACATCCAAATTGTCCACCATTTGGCGAGCTTGTATTAAGGCTTGGGGCCAAATATAAGATAGATCTATTATCATGTGGACCACACTGTTTAGTGACGATTGAACGTCCACCATTAGACCCTTGGGCCACCAAGTTCTTGGTGACCCTATGAACAGATTGTATGAGAAATAAATGTTATGGTGGGCCCTAGGAATTTTAATGGTGGAATTCTTTATCACCACTTACATTGGTGCGGCCCATTGATGTGGCCCATTTGATATGTATACGGCCCACCTTGGTATACATGTAAGGCCCATGTGATTAGGCCCATCTGGATGTATTTGTGGCCCGTTGTTGAGGCCCACCTTGATGTATACATGGCCATGTGTTTAGGCTTATTTAATGTATTTGTGGCTCATGTTACGAGGCCCATTGTGATGTTTCAAAGGCCCATGGGATATGGCCCATTGCAATGTACCTAAGGCCCATTAATGTGGCCCAATTGATTTATATAAGGCCTATATGATGCGGCCCACTTGATGTATCCAAGGCCCATAGGTCGAGGCCCAACGGGAGGTCCTTAGGGTCCATTGCAATGTATGATTTCCCCATGGTTTGTGTAATGATGTCTTATAGTGGGCTATGCCTTGAGAGCAATGTTGGTTTGACGTCCACATTGTAGAATAATGTTGGTTTAATGTCCGCATTATAACTCCCCCTAGGGCCCATTAGTAGGCCCACATTTGTTGATAGTGCACCACTTTATAACATGCTTAGTATAGCTCCATGATTCATACCCATACGCATCATATGTATGCTTGATATGAGTAGTGACTGAGCATAGCATACACCATTGGGTAGACCACTTAGGGGACTCCTTATGAGGCGGAGTGCCCCACATTATTGCATTGTACGCACATGGATTGCTGCATGATTTGACGGTGTGATTCATGCATCTCGCATATGTGTGACTTGATCACTGCACGCCCTAGCGACATCAGGGCCGTGGCTCCACAGGCACATCGTGGATGACCGTATCGGATACCGGAAATACTTTGTTCTAGCACTGTGGGCACTTAGGATGTCCTTGGGTGAGAGTCCCAGAACCTTTTTGGTACCAGGAGATGCTCCAACGTCTAGACCGAGTGGATACACGAGCGCCCGAGTGCCGAATACCAGTAGGCCGCGTCTCCCACTGTGTCGTGGTCGGTTGGAAGGGGGTGTGGCCTTATCCGCCTGAGTGAGGGGGCTATACGCTAGGCTGAGTTTGACCAGCTCGCGAATGTGTCCGCTATCGACGAGCCGGGTAGGTATTGCCAGACTACTGGTCAGGCGGATAGTGTGGTCTCTTCCACTCGCTTGACTGTGCAGCTAGGGAGGAGGCAGTCAGTGTGAGGTGTATTGGACCCCGGTGATATCCTGAGAGGAACTGTACTGATATGTATACTTATGGAGTACTGACATGCTTGATTTGCATTTCGCATATGACATTGGCTACATAGGCCTCACATCGCATGGCCTTGGTATGGCCGATCGCATTCATGCCTTGCATTACATGGCTCTGGTTCAGTTGATAGCATTCATGGACTTGTCGCATACTTCCGCATTACTCTGATACTGTACACTTGGTGTTTGCCATGCGCACACACTTACACCACCCTCTAAGCTTTTGTAAGCTTATGCACGACCGTTGCGTGCAGGTAGCGTTGGACAGCAGCAGCGTTGAGGCAGGAGAGCGCATCAGATCATTTTGGAGCCTTTTGACTATACTGTATTTCCCTTCCCGCATTGTACTTAAAATTTTTTGATATAGTGGATATGTGTTGATGTTGTTTTGTGACTTGGTTATGCTTGTGGTTATGCTCCATTACAAAAAAAAATTCAGACTGAAAAATCCTCCTTGTAAGATCCCAGGATCGGAATCTGGCGTATGGGCGCTGGGATCCGAGAATGGGGTATTACGGAGGCTGTCGGCGCCGGATTCGGCGATCGGGAATTTTGTGAGCCCGGTTTCCGAGCTTGGGGCGTGACAGAAGTTGGTATCAGAGCATAACTTGGGAATACCTGAGATCACAACACATATCTGTTATGAACTTAGAATAAATAGGTTTCGAGTCCTGATAACTTAGCAATTTTTCGATATAGCCCCTTGACGTTTATGCCTTCGAGAATTCTCAAGGCTGATAGACCCTCGTTGCTTCCTGTAGGACGTAATGGCTAGAATACCGACCCGAGCGAATCCCGCTCCACCACCTGCTACTCCTACTCTACCACCTGTGACTCCCGCTTCATCACCGGATATTCCTGATTTTCAGCCTGTAGATGCCACTCCTTTACCTGAGACCGGTGCGGATCCGACCGTACCTGTGAGTGCTACTCAGCTGCAGCAGATGCTACAGGCGATGACTGCTATTCTTCAGGAGCAGAGCAGGCGTCCCACTGTTACACCAGCCGAGGCCGAGCAGGAGCGAGCGAGCGCCCTTCTCAAGGACTTCCGACGGCACGATCCTCCACGTTTCAGGGGTGAGCCAGACCCCACTGCAGCCGAGATATGGTGCTCTGAGGTGGAGAAGATATTCGACACCATGAGATGCACGACCCAGCAGCGAGTCCCATTAGCTGTATTCCTTCTACAGGGTGAGGCTCAGTATTGGTGGGCATCTGTAGCCCGATCGGTAGCGGCCGATTTCGAGTGGACCTGGGAGGACTTCGTAGACCGGTTTGACCGGAAGTTCTTTCCTGAGCATGTGCGACAGCAGCGCGCATTAGAGTTTGAGACTCTGGTCCAGGGAGACATGTCTGTGTCCCAGTATGAGGCTCGTTTCGTCGCACTATCTAGATTCGCGACGTACCTTGTTGATGATGAGGGGCGGAAGGCCCGCCGTTTTGAGAACGGATTACGTCCTGCCCTCCGGAGTCGTGTGATCGGACACATGCTTCCGACATTTGAGGAGATAGTGGAGAGAGCCATGATATACGAGACAGATTGGGCTAGTGTGCAGAGAGCCCGTGATCAGAGGGGAGATCAGAAGAGGAAGGCGCCCTCTGGTAGTTCGCAGCCGCAGCAGCATCGTTCACAGCAGCGACGTACGACTCGCCCAGCATTCCGAGCACCAGCAGTACCCCCAGCACCACCTTCAGGACCATTCACCGGTACTTGCTTTGGGTGTGGTAGGACGGGACATCGTGTGCACGAGTGTCCCCATCCGCAGCGACAGCAGCCGAGGACACCGCATCAGCCTCCACGACAGCCACCACAGCAGCAGCAGCGACAGCAGCATCAGCCTCCTGTACCTCCCCCACAGCATCAGAGACAGCAGGTTAGGCCCCCACAGCGGCCACAGCAGCAGCAGAGACCTCAGAGGGGACCTGCACCTCCCCAGCAGGCCCAGGGCAGATTCTATGCTGCACAGCAGGACCCACAGTCATTAGGAGGGGTTGTCGAGGGTACTCTCCTTGTTTCTACATGCATTGCACGTGTATTGTTTGATTCTGGTGCATCGCATTCCTTTGTGGCCGATGATTTTTGCCGATCGACCGGTTTGCCGATGGAGTCTGCCCGTGAGGGTTTGTCAGTATCGACGCCCTTAGGGAAGACTGTAGTGTTGGGCCGATTTTGCGCATCTTGCCCCATTCTGGTTGGGGATATCTTTTTGCCTGCTGACCTGTTCGTATTGCCGATGTCCGATTTTGATGTCATCCTGGGCATGGATTGGCTCGCCGAGTACCACGCCATATTAGACTGCTTCGCGAGAACAGTCACGTTCTCTATACCCGGTGTGCCAGAGTTCCAGTTTGTTGCCGAGCCTAGAGGAGAGCAGCTTTCTTGCTTGTTATCGTGTGTCGTTGAGGAGCCAGCTGCTTTGAGTATCGACCAGCTGCCGGTCGTTTGTGGTTTTCCCGATGTGTTCCAGGAGATTCCGGGGTTACCACCTCGTCGGCACACTGAGTTCCAGATTGATCTCGTGCCCGGTACTGCGCCTATCTCAAAGGCCCCGTATCGTATGACACCGTTAGAGTTACGGGAACTGCAGAAGCAGTTGGACGAGCTGCGTGAGTTAGGCTTTATCCGACCGAGCAGTTCGCCGTGGGGAGCGCCGGTACTCTTCGTGAAGAAGAAGGATGGTTCGTTGAGGCTTTGCGTAGATTACCGCGAGCTCAACAAGGTCACGATCAAGAATAAGTACCCGCTTCCGAGGATCGATGACTTGTTTGATCAGCTGCAGGAGGCGCAGTTCTTTTCGAAGATAGACTTGCGTTCCGGTTATCATCAGGTTCGGGTTCGAGATGAGGATATCCCGAAGACAGCCTTCAGGACTCGCTACGGTCATTTTGAGTTCCAGGTCATGTCCTTCGGACTGACCAATGCGCCAGCAGTGTTCATGCAGTTGATGAACGAGGTCTTCCGTCCATATCTCGACCAGTTTGTTGTGGTGTTCATCGACGACATTCTGATCTATTCGAGGACTCGTGAGGAGCACGAGCGGCACCTAGAGATTACATTGCAGACCCTCCGTGCACACCAGCTTTACGCGAAGCTAGAGAAGTGCGAGTTCTGGCAGGAGGAGGTGAAGTTCCTCGGTCATGTAGTGACGAGGCAGGGCGTCGCCGTAGACCCCTCGAAGATTGATGCCGTGCGTCAGTGGGGCCAGCCCACGAACGCATCCGAGATCCGCAGTTTTCTTGGTTTGGCGGGCTACTACCGACGTTTCATCGAGGGATTCTCTCGTATTGCAGCCCCGTTGACCAGGTTGACTCGGAAAGGTGCCGAGTTTGTATGGAGTGACACTTGTGAGCATGCATTTATGGAGCTGAAGGACCGCCTCACGTCCGCTCCTGTCCTCACTCTTCCCTCTGGGAGTGATGGATTTGTCGTATTTACCGATGCCTCACGAGTTGGTTTGGGTGCTGTCCTGATGCAGCACGGGAAGCCGGTGGCTTATGCGTCTCGTCAGCTCAAGGTCCATGAGCTGAACTACCCCACGCATGATTTGGAGTTGGCGGCAGTGGTCTTCGCACTGAAGGTGTGGAGGCACTATCTTTATGGGGTGAAGTTCGAGCTCTTTTCCGACCACAAGAGCTTGAAGTATCTGTTCTCTCAGTCTGAGCTGAATATGAGGCAGAGGCGTTGGATGGAGCTCCTGAAGGACTATGATTTCGACCTCCAGTACCACCCGGGTAAGGCGAACGTGGTGGCGGATGCCCTCAGCCGTCAGCCACGAGGCCTGGTGGCACACATGATGATTCAGGAGTGGAGGATGCTCGAGGATGTAGCGGAGTATGACTTCGAGTTTGGTCTGCAGTCTTCTATCGTTCAGCTATCGAGCCTGTCGATTCAACCCTCTCTTGTCGCAAGGGTGATCGAGGCTCAGCAGACAGATGATTCGTTACAGGATTACCGAGTAGAGGCAGCATCTGAGAGTCAGACAGATTGGCAGATTGGTTCTGATGGTGGACTTCGCTTTAGAGGCCGATTATGTGTCCCGGATATTCTTGAGTTGCGCCGAGATCTTATGACCGAGGCACATCGATCGCGTTTCTCTATCCACCCTGGCTCGACGAAGATGTATCGCGATATGAGGCGTCAGTATTATTGGTCGGGGATGAAGCGCCAGATAGCTAGCTTTGTGGCCGAGTGTGACACGTGCCAGCGTGTCAAGGCCGATCACCAGAGACCCCCTGGTCTATTACAGCCGTTGAGCATCCCGATGTGGAAGTGGGAGCACATATCTACTGATTTTGTCATGGGTTTGCCGAGGACTCAGCGCGGTCATGACTCCATCTGGGTTGTCGTGGACCGTTTGACGAAGTCGGCACATTTTCTTGCGATTTGTGAGACTTGGCGTACGGACCGACTTGCCAAGATGTTTGTTGATGAGATCGTGAGGCTGCACGGTGTTCCTGTTTCGATCGTGTCAGACCGAGACTCGAGGTTCACGTCTCAGTTTTGGAGGAGCTTCCAGAGAGCGATGGGCACTGATTTGCAGCTCAGCACCACGTATCATCCGCAGACCGATGGGCAGACCGAAAGGGTCAACCAGATCCTTGAGGATATGCTTCGGGCTTGCGCGATTGACTTCTCGGGTAGTTGGGACGAGCATCTGCGATTGGCTGAGTTCGCGTACAATAACAGCTATCAGGCGACCATTGGCATGGCTCCTTTTGAGGCATTATATGGCAGACCGTGCAGATCTCCGAGTTGTTGGACCGAGGTTGGAGAGCGCCGTCTCCTGGGTCCCGAGCTTGTGCTGCAGACGTCAGAGGCTATCGATATCATCAGGCAGAGGATTCGCACAGCTCAGAGCAGACAGAAGAGTTTTGCTGACCGTCGGCGTCGTCCCTTGGAGTTTGTCGTTGGGGACCATGTGTATCTCAAGGTCTCACCCATGAAGGGTGTGGTTCGTTTTGGAGTGAAGGGCAAGCTTGCTCCGAGATTTATAGGACCTTTTGAGATCACCGGGCGCGTTGGTGCAGTGGCTTATCGGCTTGCCTTGCCATCTCAGTTGTCTGGCGTCCACAACGTCTTCCATGTTTCCATGTTGAAGAAGTGTGGGTCAGACATCGTTCCCGTTATCGATTGGCAGCCGTTGGAGGTTCGCGAGGACGCTTCTTACATTGAGCAGCCAGTTCGAATCCTCGATCGGAAGGAGCAGGTTCTGCGGACCAAGGTCATTCCCTTAGTAAAGGTGCAATGGGGACATCATAGTGTAGATGAGGCGTCTTGGGAGCGCGAGGCCGAGATTCGCCAGCGCTATCCCCATCTTTTCGATGTTTGATTGTACGTTGTACTGTTTTGTGATTATATATGATGATATGTTTCCTTTCCCTTATGAATTATGTGAGTTGCGATGGTAGTGTAAATTTCGAGGACGAAATTTTTATTAGGTGGGGAGAGCTGTAAGACCCGTGTCCTGGTCCGTACTGTTCCGTCAACTGCCGCGATCCTTATCATCAAACTCCGGCAACCTGCGACGTATAACCGACGTTGCGATCGACCGTAAGTCATATCCTTTAGATTCGAGTCAGTTTAATCTGAGACCTGTATCATTGCGACCGCACCGTCGCCGCGGTTCCAACGCCGCGACTCACGCATCGATCCGATACCCTGACCTGAAGATGCGGGCCGGCGTTCAGTTCGAAGAAACGCCGCGCTTTTACGATCCCGAGAGAATCTCTACAACATGTCAAATCAATCCAATCAATCAAATCAATCACATCAATCAATCAATGTCAAGTACACATCACCTTTCTCCACAAGTAAAGCAACCATCAAGTCAACTTTCTCCCATCCTCTCTCTTACACCACCTACCCACATCCATCACTCACCTCACATCACCCATCACTCACATCCATCACTCACCTCCCATCACTCTCTCTCCTTATCTCTCTCTCTCTCTCTCATTTCCCAACACATTTCCAAACAACCAAAGAGAGAGCTCACGTCCAAGCTCTCCCAAGTGCAAAGAAATGAATGTGTGGCCCACCTTTCCCTTCCCAAAACCCTCCATCCTAGCCCTTGATTTCCCATCTCCACCGTCAAAGAGGAGCACAAGAAGGTTGGCGTTCCAACGGACCGAAGAAGATCGACGGTGGGTGTTTTATTTGCTTGATTTTAATATTTTAAGGGCCCACTTGTGGTGGGACCCATCTAGATGTATGTGTTATGATCATTTGAGGGACCCATAGTGGCGGGGTTCCTTGGCTACTCCGATCTCTTCCCTTCTCTTCCCTTTCTCCTTACTACTTTGGAAAGATGATTTGGCCGTGTGGCCCACCCGGATGGACCCCACCATGAAGCATATATTTGATCCAAGTCCTATGGGTGGGGCCCATTTTATGTATGTGTTGTATCCTCACCACCAACCATTTTGTGGCCCACTTAAACAGGGTCCACCTCAATGCACGTGTTGACGTCCAGGGACGTCCCTGGACGTCAATTGAAAACACAAATTTTAGCTTGTTCCTAGGCATGTGGAATGGTCTACTTGTATAGGACCCACCTTGATGTATGCGTCCAATCCACGCCGTCCACCCTATTTGCCAGCACATTTTAGGCGTTGAGCCAAGATATGAGGTTAATCTGACCCTCAGGCGGGCCATAGCATAGCAAACGATGATTTTCACCGTTTAAAACTTCCTTGACATTTCTGTACACCGAAAAATGCCCGATATTGGGCTTGATGGGTTGGCTATGGACCATGAAATCCGATGGCAGGGTCGGATTTCCTTATTGTGGACCCCACATCAGAAAAACCTTAAAATTTTGGATTTTCAAAAAAAAATAAAATAATAAATAAATAAGGCAGCCGCTGCTGCCACTGACACAGCAGCAGCAGCAGCTGCTGCGTTTCACGGACGGGCGGCCAAGAGGTAGGGCCCCACGGCCCCTGCCATGGGCCCCACGTTGATGTTTATTTGCCATCTAAACCGTCCATATGGTGGGTCCCTACCTTAAGCAGGCCCCACCCAAAAATCAGCTTGATCCGGATCTCAGGTGGCCCACACCATAAGAAACAACGGTGATTAAATTCTACCATTGAAACCCTTTTGGGCCCACGGAAGTTTGGAATCAATCTGATATTTGTTTTTTTCCCTTCATCCAGGTATTGGTGACCTTATCAACAGGTTGAATGGTAAGTAAATATTACAGTGGGCCCCACATGGAGCCCACAGTGGTGAATGTGTTTTATTCCCCACCGTCCAGGCGGACGGTGGGAGTACCCATGTTGCATGTGTTGTGTTCCACCGTCCAGTGGACGGTGGGACCCCTGTGTGTGCATGTGAGCGTGTGTGTGTATGTGTGTGTGCGTGTGTAAGTGTGCACGTGTGTGTGCATGTGTGTGTGAGTGTGCACGTGTGTGTATGTATATGTATGTATGTATGTATGTATGTATATAATATTATATTGTATATATATATACATATATGATGGTGGCCTTCCTGGCACCCACCATGATGTTTGTGTTATATCTAAACCGTCCATCTTGTGGGCCCCACCATGATACTTGTGTTACATCCAAATTGTCCACCATTTGGCGAGCTTGTATTAAGGCTTGGGGCCAAATATAAGATAGATCTATTTATCATGTGGACCACACTGTTTAGTGACGATTGAACGTCCACCATTAGACCCTTGGGCCACCAAGTTCTTGGTGACCCTATGAACAGATTGTATGAGAAATAAATGTTATGGTGGGCCCTAGGAATTTTAATGGTGGAATTCTTTATCACCACTTACATTGGTGCGGCCCATTGATGTGGCCCATTTGATATGTATACGGCCCACCTTGGTATACATGTAAGGCCCATGTGATTAGGCCCATCTGGATGTATTTGTGGCCCGTTGTTGAGGCCCACCTTGATGTATACATGGCCCATGTGTTTAGGCTTATTTAATGTATTTGTGGCTCATGTTACGAGGCCCATTGTGATGTTTCAAAGGCCCATGGGATATGGCCCATTGCAATGTACCTAAGGCCCATTAATGTGGCCCAATTGATTTATATAAGGCCTATATGATGCGGCCCACTTGATGTATCCAAGGCCCATAGGTCGAGGCCCAACGGGAGGTCCTTAGGGTCCATTGCAATGTATGATTTCCCCATGGTTTGTGTAATGATGTCTTATAGTGGGCTATGCCTTGAGAGCAATGTTGGTTTGACGTCCACATTGTAGAATAATGTTGGTTTAATGTCCGCATTATAACTCCCCCTAGGGCCCATTAGTAGGCCCACATTTGTTGATAGTGCACCACTTTATAACATGCTTAGTATAGCTCCATGATTCATACCCATACGCATCATATGTATGCTTGATATGAGTAGTGACTGAGCATAGCATACACCATTGGGTAGACCACTTAGGGGACTCCTTATGAGGCGGAGTGCCCCACATTATTGCATTGTACGCACATGGATTGCTGCATGATTTGACGGTGTGATTCATGCATCTCGCATATGTGTGACTTGATCACTGCACGCCCTAGCGACATCAGGGCCGTGGCTCCACAGGCACATCGTGGATGACCGTATCGGATACCGGAAATACTTTGTTCTAGCACTGTGGGCACTTAGGATGTCCTTGGGTGAGAGTCCCAGAACCTTTTTGGTACCAGGAGATGCTCCAACGTCTAGACCGAGTGGATACACGAGCGCCCGAGTGCCGAATACCAGTAGGCCGCGTCTCCCACTGTGTCGTGGTCGGTTGGAAGGGGGTGTGGCCTTATCCGCCTGAGTGAGGGGGCTATACGCTAGGCTGAGTTTGACCAGCTCGCGAATGTGTCCGCTATCGACGAGCCGGGTAGGTATTGCCAGACTACTGGTCAGGCGGATAGTGTGGTCTCTTCCACTCGCTTGACTGTGCAGCTAGGGAGGAGGCAGTCAGTGTGAGGTGTATTGGACCCCGGTGATATCCTGAGAGGAACTGTACTGATATGTATACTTATGGAGTACTGACATGCTTGATTTGCATTTCGCATATGACATTGGCTACATAGGCCTCACATCGCATGGCCTTGGTATGGCCGATCGCATTCATGCCTTGCATTACATGGCTCTGGTTCAGTTGATAGCATTCATGGACTTGTCGCATACTTCCGCATTACTCTGATACTGTACACTTGGTGTTTGCCATGCGCACACACTTACACCACCCTCTAAGCTTTTGTAAGCTTATGCACGACCGTTGCGTGCAGGTAGCGTTGGACAGCAGCAGCGTTGAGGCAGGAGAGCGCATCAGATCATTTTGGAGCCTTTTGACTATACTGTATTTCCCTTCCCGCATTGTACTTAAAATTTTTTGATATAGTGGATATGTGTTGATGTTGTTTTGTGACTTGGTTATGCTTGTGGTTATGCTCCATTACAAAAAAAAATTCAGACTGAAAAATCCTCCTTGTAAGATCCCAGGATCGGAATCTGGCGTATGGGCGCTGGGATCCGAGAATGGGGTATTACGGAGGCTGTCGGCGCCGGATTCGGCGATCGGGAATTTTGTGAGCCCGGTTTCCGAGCTTGGGGCGTGACAGAAGTTGGTATCAGAGCATAACTTGGGAATACCTGAGATCACAACACATATCTGTTATGAACTTAGAATAAATAGGTTTCGAGTCCTGATAACTTAGCAATTTTTCGATATAGCCCCTTGACGTTTATGCCTTCGAGAATTCTCAAGGCTGATAGACCCTCGTTGCTTCCTGTAGGACGTAATGGCTAGAATACCGACCCGAGCGAATCCCGCTCCACCACCTGCTACTCCTACTCTACCACCTGTGACTCCCGCTTCATCACCGGATATTCCTGATTTTCAGCCTGTAGATGCCACTCCTTTACCTGAGACCGGTGCGGATCCGACCGTACCTGTGAGTGCTACTCAGCTGCAGCAGATGCTACAGGCGATGACTGCTATTCTTCAGGAGCAGAGCAGGCGTCCCACTGTTACACCAGCCGAGGCCGAGCAGGAGCGAGCGAGCGCCCTTCTCAAGGACTTCCGACGGCACGATCCTCCACGTTTCAGGGGTGAGCCAGACCCCACTGCAGCCGAGATATGGTGCTCTGAGGTGGAGAAGATATTCGACACCATGAGATGCACGACCCAGCAGCGAGTCCCATTAGCTGTATTCCTTCTGCAGGGTGAGGCTCAGTATTGGTGGGCATCTGTAGCCCGATCGGTAGCGGCCGATTTCGAGTGGACCTGGGAGGACTTCGTAGACCGGTTTGACCGGAAGTTCTTTCCTGAGCATGTGCGACAGCAGCGCGCATTAGAGTTTGAGACTCTGGTC
Source organism: Magnolia officinalis (assembly GCA_021015155.1). NCBI lineage: Eukaryota > Viridiplantae > Streptophyta > Magnoliopsida > Magnoliales > Magnoliaceae > Magnolia > Magnolia officinalis. The sequence goes on from JAJHSJ010000009.1 coordinate 47,345,870, forward strand.
CAGGGAGACATGTCTGTGTCCCAGTATGAGGCTCGTTTCGTCGCACTATCTAGATTCGCGACGTACCTTGTTGATGATGAGGGGCGGAAGGCCCGCCGTTTTGAGAACGGATTACGTCCTGCCCTCCGGAGTCGTGTGATCGGACACATGCTTCCGACATTTGAGGAGATAGTGGAGAGAGCCATGATATACGAGACAGATTGGGCTAGTGTGCAGAGAGCCCGTGATCAGAGGGGAGATCAGAAGAGGAAGGCGCCCTCTGGTAGTTCGCAGCCGCAGCAGCATCGTTCACAGCAGCGACGTACGACTCGCCCAGCATTCCGAGCACCAGCAGTACCCCCAGCACCACCTTCAGGACCATTCACCGGTACTTGCTTTGGGTGTGGTAGGACGGGACATCGTGTGCACGAGTGTCCCCATCCGCAGCGACAGCAGCCGAGGACACCGCATCAGCCTCCACGACAGCCACCACAGCAGCAGCAGCGACAGCAGCATCAGCCTCCTGTACCTCCCCCACAGCATCAGAGACAGCAGGTTAGGCCCCCACAGCGGCCACAGCAGCAGCAGAGACCTCAGAGGGGACCTGCACCTCCCCAGCAGGCCCAGGGCAGATTCTATGCTGCACAGCAGGACCCACAGTCATTAGGAGGGGTTGTCGAGGGTACTCTCCTTGTTTCTACATGCATTGCACGTGTATTGTTTGATTCTGGTGCATCGCATTCCTTTGTGGCCGATGATTTTTGCCGATCGACCGGTTTGCCGATGGAGTCTGCCCGTGAGGGTTTGTCAGTATCGACGCCCTTAGGGAAGACTGTAGTGTTGGGCCGATTTTGCGCATCTTGCCCCATTCTGGTTGGGGATATCTTTTTGCCTGCTGACCTGTTCGTATTGCCGATGTCCGATTTTGATGTCATCCTGGGCATGGATTGGCTCGCCGAGTACCACGCCATATTAGACTGCTTCGCGAGAACAGTCACGTTCTCTATACCCGGTGTGCCAGAGTTCCAGTTTGTTGCCGAGCCTAGAGGAGAGCAGCTTTCTTGCTTGTTATCGTGTGTCGTTGAGGAGCCAGCTGCTTTGAGTATCGACCAGCTGCCGGTCGTTTGTGGTTTTCCCGATGTGTTCCAGGAGATTCCGGGGTTACCACCTCGTCGGCACACTGAGTTCCAGATTGATCTCGTGCCCGGTACTGCGCCTATCTCAAAGGCCCCGTATCGTATGGCACCGTTAGAGTTACGGGAACTGCAGAAGCAGTTGGACGAGCTGCGTGAGTTAGGCTTTATCCGACCGAGCAGTTCGCCGTGGGGAGCGCCGGTACTCTTCGTGAAGAAGAAGGATGGTTCGTTGAGGCTTTGCGTAGATTACCGCGAGCTCAACAAGGTCACGATCAAGAATAAGTACCCGCTTCCGAGGATCGATGACTTGTTTGATCAGCTGCAGGAGGCGCAGTTCTTTTCGAAGATAGACTTGCGTTCCGGTTATCATCAGGTTCGGGTTCGAGATGAGGATATCCCGAAGACAGCCTTCAGGACTCGCTACGGTCATTTTGAGTTCCAGGTCATGTCCTTCGGACTGACCAATGCGCCAGCAGTGTTCATGCAGTTGATGAACGAGGTCTTCCGTCCATATCTCGACCAGTTTGTTGTGGTGTTCATCGACGACATTCTGATCTATTCGAGGACTCGTGAGGAGCACGAGCGGCACCTAGAGATTACATTGCAGACCCTCCGTGCACACCAGCTTTACGCAAGCTAGAGAAGTGCGAGTTCTGGCAGGAGGAGGTGAAGTTCCTCGGTCATGTAGTGACGAGGCAGGGCGTCGCCGTAGACCCCTCGAAGATTGATGCCGTGCGTCAGTGGGGCCAGCCCACGAACGCATCCGAGATCCGCAGTTTTCTTGGTTTGGCGGGCTACTACCGACGTTTCATCGAGGGATTCTCTCGTATTGCAGCCCCGTTGACCAGGTTGACTCGGAAAGGTGCCGAGTTTGTATGGAGTGACACTTGTGAGCATGCATTTATGGAGCTGAAGGACCGCCTCACGTCCGCTCCTGTCCTCACTCTTCCCTCTGGGAGTGATGGATTTGTCGTATTTACCGATGCCTCACGAGTTGGTTTGGGTGCTGTCCTGATGCAGCACGGGAAGCCGGTGGCTTATGCGTCTCGTCAGCTCAAGGTCCATGAGCTGAACTACCCCACGCATGATTTGGAGTTGGCGGCAGTGGTCTTCGCACTGAAGGTGTGGAGGCACTATCTTTATGGGGTGAGGTTCGAGCTCTTTTCCGACCACAAGAGCTTGAAGTATCTGTTCTCTCAGTCTGAGCTGAATATGAGGCAGAGGCGTTGGATGGAGCTCCTGAAGGACTATGATTTCGACCTCCAGTACCACCCGGGTAAGGCGAACGTGGTGGCGGATGCCCTCAGCCGTCAGCCACGAGGCCTGGTGGCACACATGATGATTCAGGAGTGGAGGATGCTCGAGGATGTAGCGGAGTATGACTTCGAGTTTGGTCTGCAGTCTTCTATCGTTCAGCTATCGAGCCTGTCGATTCAACCCTCTCTTGTCGCAAGGGTGATCGAGGCTCAGCAGACAGATGATTCGTTACAGGATTACCGAGTAGAGGCAGCATCTGAGAGTCAGACAGATTGGCAGATTGGTTCTGATGGTGGACTTCGCTTTAGAGGCCGATTATGTGTCCCGGATATTCTTGAGTTGCGCCGAGATCTTATGACCGAGGCACATCGATCGCGTTTCTCTATCCACCCTGGCTCGACGAAGATGTATCGCGATATGAGGCGTCAGTATTATTGGTCGGGGATGAAGCGCCAGATAGCTAGCTTTGTGGCCGAGTGTGACACGTGCCAGCGTGTCAAGGCCGATCACCAGAGACCCCCTGGTCTATTACAGCCGTTGAGCATCCCGATGTGGAAGTGGGAGCACATATCTACTGATTTTGTCATGGGTTTGCCGAGGACTCAGCGCGGTCATGACTCCATCTGGGTTGTCGTGGACCGTTTGACGAAGTCGGCACATTTTCTTGCGATTTGTGAGACTTGGCGTACGGACCGACTTGCCAAGATGTTTGTTGATGAGATCGTGAGGCTGCACGGTGTTCCTGTTTCGATCGTGTCAGACCGAGACTCGAGGTTCACGTCTCAGTTTTGGAGGAGCTTCCAGAGAGCGATGGGCACTGATTTGCAGCTCAGCACCACGTATCATCCGCAGACCGATGGGCAGACCGAAAGGGTCAACCAGATCCTTGAGGATATGCTTCGGGCTTGCGCGATTGACTTCTCGGGTAGTTGGGACGAGCATCTGCGATTGGCTGAGTTCGCGTACAATAACAGCTATCAGGCGACCATTGGCATGGCTCCTTTTGAGGCATTATATGGCAGACCGTGCAGATCTCCGAGTTGTTGGACCGAGGTTGGAGAGCGCCGTCTCCTGGGTCCCGAGCTTGTGCTGCAGACGTCAGAGGCTATCGATATCATCAGGCAGAGGATTCGCACAGCTCAGAGCAGACAGAAGAGTTTTGCTGACCGTCGGCGTCGTCCCTTGGAGTTTGTCGTTGGGGACCATGTGTATCTCAAGGTCTCACCCATGAAGGGTGTGGTTCGTTTTGGAGTGAAGGGCAAGCTTGCTCCGAGATTTATAGGACCTTTTGAGATCACCGGGCGCGTTGGTGCAGTGGCTTATCGGCTTGCCTTGCCATCTCAGTTGTCTGGCGTCCACAACGTCTTCCATGTTTCCATGTTGAAGAAGTGTGGGTCAGACATCGTTCCCGTTATCGATTGGCAGCCGTTGGAGGTTCGCGAGGACGCTTCTTACATTGAGCAGCCAGTTCGAATCCTCGATCGGAAGGAGCAGGTTCTGCGGACCAAGGTCATTCCCTTAGTAAAGGTGCAATGGGGACATCATAGTGTAGATGAGGCGTCTTGGGAGCGCGAGGCCGAGATTCGCCAGCGCTATCCCCATCTTTTCGATGTTTGATTGTACGTTGTACTGTTTTGTGATTATATATGATGATATGTTTCCTTTCCCTTATGAATTATATGAGTTGCGATGGTAGTGTAAATTTCGAGGACGAAATTTTTATTAGGTGGGGAGAGCTGTAAGACCCGTGTCCTGGTCCGTACTGTTCCGTCAACTGCCGCGATCCTTATCATCAAACTCCGGCAACCTGCGACGTATAACCGACGTTGCGATCGACCGTAAGTCATATCCTTTAGATTCGAGTCAGTTTAATCTGAGACCTGTATCATTGCGACCGCACCGTCGCCGCGGTTCCAACGCCGCGACTCACGCATCGATCCGATACCCTGACCTGAAGATGCGGGCCGGCGTTCAGTTCGAAGAAACGCCGCGCTTTTACGATCCCGAGAGAATCTCTACAATATGTCAAATCAATCCAATCAATCAAATCAATCACATCAATCAATCAATGTCAAGTACACATCACCTTTCTCCACAAGTAAAGCAACCATCAAGTCAACTTTCTCCCATCCTCTCTCTTACACCACCTACCCACATCCATCACTCACCTCACATCACCCATCACTCACATCCATCACTCACCTCCCATCACTCTCTCTCCTTATCTCTCTCTCTCTCTCTCATTTCCCAACACATTTCCAAACAACCAAAGAGAGAGCTCACGTCCAAGCTCTCCCAAGTGCAAAGAAATGAATGTGTGGCCCACCTTTCCCTTCCCAAAACCCTCCATCCTAGCCCTTGATTTCCCATCTCCACCGTCAAAGAGGAGCACAAGAAGGTTGGCGTTCCAACGGACCGAAGAAGATCGACGGTGGGTGTTTTATTTGCTTGATTTTAATATTTTAAGGGCCCACTTGTGGTGGGACCCATCTAGATGTATGTGTTATGATCATTTGAGGGACCCATAGTGGCGGGGTTCCTTGGCTACTCCGATCTCTTCCCTTCTCTTCCCTTTCTCCTTACTACTTTGGAAAGATGATTTGGCCGTGTGGCCCACCCGGATGGACCCCACCATGAAGCATATATTTGATCCAAGTCCTATGGGTGGGGCCCATTTTATGTATGTGTTGTATCCTCACCACCAACCATTTTGTGGCCCACTTAAACAGGGTCCACCTCAATGCACGTGTTGACGTCCAGGGACGTCCCTGGACGTCAATTGAAAACACAAATTTTAGCTTGTTCCTAGGCATGTGGAATGGTCTACTTGTATAGGACCCACCTTGATGTATGCGTCCAATCCACGCCGTCCACCCTATTTGCCAGCACATTTTAGGCGTTGAGCCAAGATATGAGGTTAATCTGACCCTCAGGCGGGCCATAGCATAGCAAACGATGATTTTCACCGTTTAAAACTTCCTTGACATTTCTGTACACCGAAAAATGCCCGATATTGGGCTTGATGGGTTGGCTATGGACCATGAAATCCGATGGCAGGGTCGGATTTCCTTATTGTGGACCCCACATCAGAAAAACCTTAAAATTTTGGATTTTCAAAAAAAAATAAAATAATAAATAAATAGGCAGCCGCTGCTGCCACTGACACAGCAGCAGCAGCAGCTGCTGCGTTTCACGGACGGGCGGCCAAGAGGTAGGGCCCCACGGCCCCTGCCATGGGCCCCACGTTGATGTTTATTTGCCATCTAAACCGTCCATATGGTGGGTCCCTACCTTAAGCAGGCCCCACCCAAAAATCAGCTTGATCCGGATCTCAGGTGGCCCACACCATAAGAAACAGCGGTGATTAAATTCTACCATTGAAACCCTTTTGGGCCCACGGAAGTTTGGAATCAATCTGATATTTGTTTTTTTCCCTTCATCCAGGTATTGGTGACCTTATCAACAGGTTGAATGGTAAGTAAATATTACAGTGGGCCCCACATGGAGCCCACAGTGGTGAATGTGTTTTATTCCCCACCGTCCAGGCGGACGGTGGGAGTACCCATGTTGCATGTGTTGTGTTCCACCGTCCAGTGGACGGTGGGACCCCTGTGTGTGCATGTGAGCGTGTGTGTGTATGTGTGTGTGCGTGTGTAAGTGTGCACGTGTGTGTGCATGTGTGTGTGAGTGTGCACGTGTGTGTATGTATATGTATGTATGTATGTATGTATGTATATAATATTATATTGTATATATATATACATATATGATGGTGGCCTTCCTGGCACCCACCATGATGTTTGTGTTATATCTAAACCGTCCATCTTGTGGGCCCCACCATGATACTTGTGTTACATCCAAATTGTCCACCATTTGGCGAGCTTGTATTAAGGCTTGGGGCCAAATATAAGATAGATCTATTTATCATGTGGACCACACTGTTTAGTGACGATTGAACGTCCACCATTAGACCCTTGGGCCACCAAGTTCTTGGTGACCCTATGAACAGATTGTATGAGAAATAAATGTTATGGTGGGCCCTAGGAATTTTAATGGTGGAATTCTTTATCACCACTTACATTGGTGCGGCCCATTGATGTGGCCCATTTGATATGTATACGGCCCACCTTGGTATACATGTAAGGCCCATGTGATTAGGCCCATCTGGATGTATTTGTGGCCCGTTGTTGAGGCCCACCTTGATGTATACATGGCCCATGTGTTTAGGCTTATTTAATGTATTTGTGGCTCATGTTACGAGGCCCATTGTGATGTTTCAAAGGCCCATGGGATATGGCCCATTGCAATGTACCTAAGGCCCATTAATGTGGCCCAATTGATTTATATAAGGCCTATATGATGCGGCCCACTTGATGTATCCAAGGCCCATAGGTCGAGGCCCAACGGGAGGTCCTTAGGGTCCATTGCAATGTATGATTTCCCCATGGTTTGTGTAATGATGTCTTATAGTGGGCTATGCCTTGAGAGCAATGTTGGTTTGACGTCCACATTGTAGAATAATGTTGGTTTAATGTCCGCATTATAACTCCCCCTAGGGCCCATTAGTAGGCCCACATTTGTTGATAGTGCACCACTTTATAACATGCTTAGTATAGCTCCATGATTCATACCCATACGCATCATATGTATGCTTGATATGAGTAGTGACTGAGCATAGCATACACCATTGGGTAGACCACTTAGGGGACTCCTTATGAGGCGGAGTGCCCCACATTATTGCATTGTACGCACATGGATTGCTGCATGATTTGACGGTGTGATTCATGCATCTCGCATATGTGTGACTTGATCACTGCACGCCCTAGCGACATCAGGGCCGTGGCTCCACAGGCACATCGTGGATGACCGTATCGGATACCGGAAATACTTTGTTCTAGCACTGTGGGCACTTAGGATGTCCTTGGGTGAGAGTCCCAGAACCTTTTTGGTACCAGGAGATGCTCCAACGTCTAGACCGAGTGGATACACGAGCGCCCGAGTGCCGAATACCAGTAGGCCGCGTCTCCCACTGTGTCGTGGTCGGTTGGAAGGGGGTGTGGCCTTATCCGCCTGAGTGAGGGGGCTATACGCTAGGCTGAGTTTGACCAGCTCGCGAATGTGTCCGCTATCGACGAGCCGGGTAGGTATTGCCAGACTACTGGTCAGGCGGATAGTGTGGTCTCTTCCACTCGCTTGACTGTGCAGCTAGGGAGGAGGCAGTCAGTGTGAGGTGTATTGGACCCCGGTGATATCCTGAGAGGAACTGTACTGATATGTATACTTATGGAGTACTGACATGCTTGATTTGCATTTCGCATATGACATTGGCTACATAGGCCTCACATCGCATGGCCTTGGTATGGCCGATCGCATTCATGCCTTGCATTACATGGCTCTGGTTCAGTTGATAGCATTCATGGACTTGTCGCATACTTCCGCATTACTCTGATACTGTACACTTGGTGTTTGCCATGCGCACACACTTACACCACCCTCTAAGCTTTTGTAAGCTTATGCACGACCGTTGCGTGCAGGTAGCGTTGGACAGCAGCAGCGTTGAGGCAGGAGAGCGCATCAGATCATTTTGGAGCCTTTTGACTATACTGTATTTCCCTTCCCGCATTGTACTTAAAAGTTTTTGATATAGTGGATATGTGTTGATGTTGTTTTGTGACTTGGTTATGCTTGTGGTTATGCTCCATTACAAAAAAAAATTCAGACTGAAAAATCCTCCTTGTAAGATCCCAGGATCGGAATCTGGCGTATGGGCGCTGGGATCCGAGAATGGGGTATTACGGAGGCTGTCGGCGCCGGATTCGGCGATCGGGAATTTTGTGAGCCCGGTTTCCGAGCTTGGGGCGTGACATTAAGCTAGCCCAAGGTGCATTAAATCTAAAATCAATTTAGAACCTAGAACCATTTCTTAAGTGAGTTTGGACATTGAACTTCTACGTTGAAATTCTACTCTGACTTGATTCTTCCAAGCTACATCAAGGAGAATATCCAGGTATTTTATAGTTTTTGTAAATTCCTTTGTTTTGGTTTTTGAGATTGTGCCAGAAAAATCTCTATTTTTGTTTATTTGAGGTGATCCAGAAAACTCAGAGTGTGGAGTTTTTTGAATTGTGTAATCCCACTTAAAAGACACAATTGTAAGGGTTTTAGGTGAACCTGAAAAAACCTATTTTCATAGTGAACGCTAATATCCACTGTGTGAGGATATTAGGAGTGGAGTAGCTGTGTGGCTGTTGGTTAACAGTTGGTGTACACACAGGTGAACCACTATAATTTTATGTGTTTTGTGAATGTGTAGTTTCTTTTCTATATCTTTTATCATTCAAGATTGTGGGATGTATTTGTGGATGTGAATGTTGTAATCTTTACATTTCAGTAATGTGGGGAATGTTGTAATAGCTTAGATTTCCTTTCTTGCTATTTCCTTTTTATTCCTCTCAGTTTGAGTTTTTGATACACAAATTATTCTAGTAAGGTTGTCCTTCCAAAAACCTTTGGTTTTTATGGTGTAAGGTTGTCCTTAGAATAACATTTGTATCAACCTCTCAATACTAGAATTTTGAGGTTGTTGCTTCCTTTATTTATTTGCAATTCATTTAGCTATCTTTTTGTTTAATTCCTCTATTATTTTTTAATTTGGCATTGTCCTATTCAACCCCCCCCCCTAGGACATATAGCTCGGTCTTTTCAAGTGGTATCAGACCCTAATAGCTCGTTTTTATTTATTCTATTTGAATTTATTTCCTGAGCTAATCGATCTGAGCTATTTGAGATGTCAAATTTTAATAGTCTTTCAGTCACTAGGCCTCCACCATTTGATGGCTCCAATTACGCCTATTGGAAAGCCAGAATGAGGATTTTCCTAAAATCCATGGATGAGAGCGTGTGGCAAGCCACAGTGACTGAATGGAGCCCTCCTACCACTGATGTAACTGGTATCTATGGATCCAAATCTATGAGAGTAACACCTTGTTTTTCTTGGACCACGCTTCAGAAAAGTGAGAGTAGTGCTAATGCCAAAGCACTAAATGCAATCACTTGCACGCTATCACCGAATGAATTCAAAATTATTATATCCTGTAATGCTGCGAAGCAAGCCTGGGATATTTTAGAAATGACACACGAGGGAACATCAATTGTCAAGAAATCTAAAGTCCAAATCCTCACAACCAAATTTGAGGAAATACATATGAAAGAAAATGAAATGTTCATGGACTTTTATACAAGATTAAATGACATTGTGAACTCTATGTGGGGTCTTGGTGATAAAATCCCAAAAAGTAAAATCTGTGCAAAGATACTACGCTCACTTCCGGAACGGTTCAATTTTAAGGTAACTGCGATCCAGGAACTTCGTGATACGGATAATATGAGGGTAGAAGAATTAGTTGGCTCTTTACAGACTTATGAGCTAACTTTTAGAGCTCCTAAAGGTAAATCTATCCCCCTTAAATCTTCTAAATGTATTTCTCAAGAAAATTCTGATTTAGAAAATTCTGAAGATGATATGGCCCTTTTATCTAAAAAGTTTTACAAATTTTTCAAAAGTAAAAAGAGAGTTGAATTTTCAAAAATCTAATGATAAGAAAAGATCTAAATTAAAACTTGGAAATCATTAAAAGACAGTCAATGTTACAACTGCCATGTAACACCCTGAAAATCGGGGGTCGAGCATAAACTCAACTCCCGAGTTCCAACGCATCACTTATGCAACAAAATGAATGATGATTGAATGTTGTCTGAATTAGTGCATTGAACATGAGTGAGATTAAGTCAAAACAACATATCATACTCCAGAGACAAGTGAGATTGCAAGCGGAAGACTGTGATAGATATATAAAATATAAAAACTGTGGTGAGTCTCCAAAGTGTGATAATGTTACCAGGTTAATGAATTACAAGTATAATTTCAAAATATACCAAAGGTGTAATGTCATCTAGTCAACATCCCTATAATCCCGTCGATCAAGACACGACTCACTTGAAGTCGTCAGCATACAGCATATACGAACAAGCATCATTGTCATCATAAAGGTTTGGCTCCGCCTCAGGAGTAGCGTTGCCATCTGTAACCAGACAAAGTCTGGTGGGTGTTCGGAACATCGTCCCGTAACGTGGGAGTGAGTGATCAACTCAGTGGAACAATAAAACATAGGTTAACATGTTATCAGCTCAGTCAAGCAGTAATGATAAAGCAGTACAATCAAACAATTCTAAATACTCTTATTAATGCAAGTATGAATGCAGTCATGATGTATGCCCTCACCACACTCCCTCATGCGACACCATCTTACGTTCGCGGCATGCTTTCATCCCTCAGTGCTTCACATCTTTCAGGCACATGCAATGCGATGATGAGCATGATTACCGAGTTGTTATTAGTCCATTTCAAACAGCAGTATTGGGAAATTAAGGTACCTCCCTTATATCATTCCCAAATATGATCCATTCTAGGGTCGTCAGTCCTAGTTAATCTCATACAATGGTGTGTTTCTAGGTCACTGCAAAGGCTGTCAGGGCTGTTACACGCATTCGTTATACCACTCCCCCATCACCCTTTTAACGGTTCATCACTAGATTGATACAGGCCTAGTTCATACTCTATTCACTGCGGCAAAACTCGTCGCCTCACCGTAAATTTAGAGTATGCTCGAGGTCACTACAAAGGGCTCGTCACCAATCAGTGTAGGCCGACAGCTCGAATATAGTGTCCCATACCACCATAATCGGCTCACGAGTTTGGTTGCTCACTGGTCACTACAGGGAGGCACATGGCCCCGGCGTAGGCCAACAGCTCGACCACGACGTCCCATACCACCATGCCCAGCTCATGAGTCTTAGCGGATCGAGGTACCATGGTTAACAGGATTTCACTGGTAAGTTTGGTACCCTAGGTTCAAGCAGTAGCGTCGAAACATGGTGAACATACATAAGACAGATCGGGTTACTTGACGATCTCGGCTAGCTCGAACGCACAACAAGTTGAACGATATGAAGCGCATAAGCACTTCGTGTGGCCAACCACTATCACCAACCGAAGTACGACTCGGGTTCGTCGACCACATCTTACGTGGCAAATGAATCTCAGCCACGAATTCAATTTCGTTGCCAATTGCCTGGACTATACAATAGCCCCAATCACATTCAATTGCAGATAGTTAAAGCAGTAATGGATCAAGATTCAAATCATACAATCAAAGTCTGATACTATCCGCTTAGGGCTGTTGCACGCACTCGTTGCACCACTCCCCCATCACCCTTCACGGATTTTTATGGAATACAACTTAAACATGTAAAGTAGTCAGTGCAAAATTAAATAAACCAGTAATTCAAACATATTAACAAGCATGTTATAAAACATAATGCAAACAGGAAATTTAAACACATATGTTTCATACACCAGTAAGTGGTTAAACTAAACAACTTACATGAAGGAAATCATGCACATCACTAAGGTAGTTGAGAATCCTATCCCAACACCTTATTAAACTTAGTTCGTCATACAATTTCTCACACAGGCATTTTAGCAAACACTTAAACTACACCACTCCAACATACATGACGTATGTTGATTTCAACATAGAATAGGACAAATCCTTATAGCAAGGAGTTGTCGTATACACATCAATCATGTATTTACATTCATTACATTTGGCAGACATAAATCAAAAATCCATATTTATTTAGTCATTTCAACAAACACTTTAAACTACATACATCAACATACATGACGTATGTTGATCACATAGGTATAAGGCCAAATCCTTTCACTAGGGAGTTGCCCCAATTATAACACGCGTGCACCCACGACGGATAGTCATGGCAAGCAGGAATCCAAGTTCCATGTTCATTCAGTCATTTCCACAAACACTTGGGCTACACATTTTAGCATATATAGTGTATATTGGCCGTGGCATGATTTAGGGCAAATCCTTTCGTCAAAGGGGTGTCGCCTATACAACAATCATGTATCCATGACAATTAGTCATGGCAAGCACGAATGCGAAATCTATATTCATTCGGTCATTTTCACAAACACTTAGGATACACTATTTTAACATACATAGTGTATATTAGCAAAAACATTTATTAGGGCGAACCCTTTCGCCAAATAAGTATTTTATCCATATATAATATATTCATACAGAAAATAATCATGACAAACACATTTCCAAAATTTATACGTATACGGTACTTTCTACAAATACTTAGAATATGTAAAATTCCATATTCTTCGTCTTTAATCGAAACAGAAAACAGACAGCACTTTGTATATGTGCAATTGCATGCAAATCATGAATCTATCATTATCTGACATTGAAAGCATTGAAAACCATAACCTATACACCTAAAGTCCGCACCTTTAAGCCGTAGAAGCGAAATAAACTCGCTACACTGGTTAGGCTTCCTCCTACGGTGATCTAGCAACCTATTACATGATTCAGGTCAGTTATTTCATAACTTACAACCACCAAAGCCCCAAATCAGATTAGGGTTAGGGTTTCTTACCTAGAAACGGAGCTGAAATCGCCGGGAAAGCGATTAGAAATGAGTAGTGTAGCTTGTGTAGCGGTAGGGTAAAGTGGCAGGGAGATGTTCCCACTTCTCTCACACTTTCTCTCTCTTTTCTCTCTTTCTCTCCTAGGGTTTTCTCAAATTCGTATGGCTGAATGAGAGAGGGTTTTAAGGTCCTTATGTAGCCTAAAAACTCACCAAATTAGACTCCAGGTCAAGGCATACTTAGGTTATAACCAAAGCGAGCCTGTTCCAGCTCAACGGAGCACTTCTGGCGGGCCCCCTTGAGCCAGAACAGGAGAGTATGCTCATATCTAAAAGATTTAGGAACTTGTTTGCTAAATGTCCTTAGGAATAACCCATTACCTAAGGACGTCTAATTCCAGGTTGCCAAAAATTCGGGATGTTACATGCCATGAATATGGACATTTAGCAAACAAGTGTCCTAAAAAGGACAAACCCAAAAAGAAGGGTATGTTGGTTACTTGGGATGAATCTTTTGGCTCTGAAGCCTCTTATAAATTAGAAGATTTTGATACCGAGTTGGGCAATGATGTCAAAGCCCTTATGACTTTAGCCAAGTTCACTTTTTCAGATCATGATGATTCAACTAGTGAAGAAAATCTGAATAGTGATCATGAAAATGAAAAAGATCTTCAAGATGCTTACAATGCCCTATACAAGGAAAGTTGTAAATTTGTGGTAAAACTAAAACTTCATAAAGAAAAGTTTTCCAAACTAAAAGAACACTTTGATACTCTTGTTTTAGAAAAATCCCACATTTCAAACTGTTTTGAAAAAACTAAATGCGATTTAGATTTCAAAACCACCCTTATTGAAAATCTAAAATCTGAAAATGAAAAACTAAAACTTAAAGTCTCTTCACTTTTGAGTTTAAAAGACACTTGGAGGTATGCCCAAGGTGATCCTAAGTTAGAAAAACTATTATATTGATCCCGAAAATGTGGCGACCGATCCGATTTGGGCTTCGACAAAAATCTTCCTCCTAAACATAAGAATACTCCTAAGTTTGTGAAAGGAGAGTCTTCAAACTCAAAAGGGAAAAGTTCAAATCAAAATTTTTCTAAAAATTCTAAAACTTTTCAATCCTTAAAACCTAAAAGCAGCCATATCAACTATAACAATCAGAATCGTAATCCTTTAGTTGAGAAAATTGTTGATTTACTTAAGGAGCTCTTAAAATCTAACTCAAAGGGCCGGTCTTATAAAAACTACAATCATAAGAAGAACAACTATATTCCTAAACCCAAAACAGTTATGAAATGGGTTCTTAAGGTTACTTGCTTGGTTGCCCACATGGCTTTCAAAGCTTCAAGCCAGTCAAAGTGGTACCTAGACAGTGGATGATAAAAGAAAGAAGAACTCATCTTCTTTCTTTTTTGGTTACCTTCCTCACGTATGTATAAGACCAAATCCATTCGATTTTAAAAAGGATTACTAATCCTTAACTTTTCAAGGAATCCTTCATCAGTGGTTGTGAATGAGTGACTTGCTCCAGGCACATGACTGGTGACAAAGGTCCGTTCACCACTCTTAAAGACATGACTGATGGATCAGTCACATTTGGTGATGGTAGCAATTGCAGGATTATTGGCTAAGGTACAGTTTAACTTTCTAACCTCCCTTTATTTGAGAATGTTTTATATGTAGAAGATTTAAAACATAACTTATTATTTCTCCAAAATGTGATAAAAACCACAACGTAAAATTTTCTAACCTAGGGTGTGAAATTTTAAATAAAAATGTGTAACGACCGTAAATTTCCGTACTTTGGCTCAAGTACCATCTCGACCAGAAATCAATTAGGATTAAATCCTTTAGAAATTTAACAAAGTTAACTAAGTGCAAAACTCGATTAGCTGTGAAATCTGTTAGGATCGCTTTAAATACGATCTGCAAGACCCAAAACTTGCAAAATCAGTGACTCTAGGTTACCCTAAAGTTTAGAACCAAACTCATTACCCGGCTGCTCTCGGGAATGAAATGAAACTTCGTATTAGGTCTAGACCACACATCGGAAGTCCGATTCAAACGAAGTTAAGGAACTAGGACCGCCTCACTGGGCTTGACAATCATCTCGGAAATCAGGTCCAGTCGATGTCCCACGGCCATTCGCTTGAGTCCGGAGTGAGGGAGTGTGAAAATCACTCTTTCCTTTACAAAATAAATATCTGGAACAGTGATCTGGCACCATTCGCTTGCGCATCAGTATTAAGCAACCAGACCATCAGAATCAGACCAAATTACACCCTCGGATCAGGAAAAATTTCAGGAACATTTACATGTACTTGGAATTTCGGATCGTGGCCCACTGACCGTTGAACTGAAACTGGTCCGCCACGTGTGATCTG
This sequence comes from Magnolia officinalis, assembly GCA_021015155.1. Taxonomy (NCBI): domain Eukaryota; kingdom Viridiplantae; phylum Streptophyta; class Magnoliopsida; order Magnoliales; family Magnoliaceae; genus Magnolia; species Magnolia officinalis. The sequence goes on from JAJHSJ010000009.1 coordinate 47,361,144, forward strand.
GGAATCCGATCGAGTCGAAAACATAATCCCACATAGATCCACGAATTGTGAGCTTAAGTCTGACATTTGGCTCAAGGAGGGCCACCAGAACCCCTCTTTTGAGCTGGAAAAGTGCCGAAATACCTATAATAGACGTACCCCTTGAACAAGAGTCTATTTCAGAGAGGTTTTAGGCTATAAAAGGGCCTTACAACAGCCCCTCTCACAACCATACGAATTTGGGATAAAACCCTAGTGAGAGAGAGAGAAAAGCTTGGGATTGTGGGAGCACCTTCCTCCTACTGCCTTCGATCTTCACACGGGCTACACCGCCTCTTTCCAGGCGCTTTTTCGGCGATATCAACTCCATTTCAAGGTGAGAAACCCTAACCCTAGATCTGATTTGAGGTGTATAGGCTATAGGTTGTGAAATAACTAACCGATTTCACTCTTTAGGCTAGAAAACTCCCGAATACGGAAGCTCACCAAACCTTGCTGATCCGTTGAGATTCCAAGGAGCAAGGTGAGGACTTTAGGTGTATAGGTTACGGTTTTCAACACTTTCAATGTCAGATAATGATAGATTTATGATCTGCATGCAATTGCACATGTACAAAGTGCTTTCCGTTTCCTGTTTCGATTAAAGTTGTAGAATATGGAATTTTACATATTCTAGGTATTCGTAGAAAATACCGTATACGTATATTTTTTGGAAATACGTTTGACATGTTTATTTGTTGTATAGATATACGATATATGGATAAAATACTTATTTGGCGAAAGGATTCGCCTAAATACATGTTTTACTAATATACACTATGTATGTAGAAATACTGTATTGTAAGAAGTACCGTATACATGTATATTTTAGTGATGTGTTTGCCATGATTAATTGTTTTATAAATATATTATGTGTGCATAAAATACTTGCTTGGCGGAAGGACTCGCCCTAATACATGTTTGTTAACATACACTATGTATGTTGAAATAGTGTATGTTAAATGTTTGTGGCAATGCTTGAGTGAGTAAGTGTTTGGATGTTGATGCCTTAGGAGGGTGTTGAGATGGGATTCTTAACTACCTTAGAGACGTGTATGATTACCTCCATGAGGTTGTTTACTTAAACCGCTTACTTGCAATCTATGTGTTTGTATTCCTATTGATGTAGTGCTTTACAACATGCTTTATATCATGCTTTATAACATGCCTTATGACATGCCTACTAGCATGCTTGAATTACTTTGTTTATCATGCTTTACTCCACATGCTATGGATGAGAATTGATTGAGTTTGGGACTATGTCTATAGTCCAGACATTCGGTACCAGACTTGAGATTGTGGCTGAGATTTATGTCACCACGAGGGATGTGTTTGACGAACCCGAGTCGTACTTCGGTTGGCGATAGTGGTTGGCCACACGGAGTGCTTCTGCACTTCATCTCGCTCAACTTGTTGTGCGCTCGAGCTTGTCAGGCTCGTCAAATAACCCGATATGTCAAATGTGTGTTCACCATGTTTGATCGCTACTGCTTAAACCTAGGGTACCAAACTTATCAGTGGAAATCCCGTTAACCATGGTACCTCGATCCGCTAAGACTCATGAGCAGGACATGGTGGTATGGGACACCGTGGCCGAGCTGTCGGCCTATGCTGGGGCCAAGTGCCTCCCCATAGTGACCATTGAGCAACCCAAACTCGTGAGCCGAATATGGTGGTATGGGACACTGTATTCGAGCTGTCGATATTTACGGTGAGAGTTGAGTACGGTGAGATCTGTACTCGTGCTGACGGGCGACGAGTCCTCTGTAGTGTCTTCGAGTATACTCCAAGGTCTGTGATTGGCGACGAGTCTTTCACAGCGACTAGAGTATGAGTTGAGCCGAGTACGGTGAGACCTGTACTCGAGCTGATGGCTAGTGATTAAGCCGAGTACGGTGAGACCTGTACTCGAGCTGACGGTCAGCAATTGAGCCGCATACGGTGAGATCTGTATCCGTGCTGACGGGTGACGAGCCCTTTGTGATGCCTTCGCTATGCCTCTCAAACCATAACACCGTATGAGATTAACTAGGATTGACGGCCCTAGAATGGATCATGTTTGGGAATGATACAAGTGAGGTACCTTAGTTTCCCAATACTACTGTTTGACACGGACTAATAATAACTCAGAAATCATGCGCATCATTGCACCGCATGTACCTAGTAGATGTGGAGCACTGAGGGAGTTATGCATTCGCGAACGTAAGATGATGTCGCATGAGGGTGGTTTGGCAAGGGCATACATCATCATGTCATTTCATTCTTGCATTTAACAAGAGTAGTTAAACTTGTTTGACTTGTACTGCTTTATCATTACTGCTTGATTGTATTGATAACATGTTAACCTATGCTTTATTGTTCCACTGAGTTAGCTACTCACTCCCATGTTACGGGACGGTGTTTGCAACACCAACCAGACTCTGTCGCATGTATAGACGGCGCGTCGGTTCAGGAGCCGGAGCCTGATTTCGACGAGGACCAGGATGAGTTCTCATTTATGCAGTACTCTGACGGCTTTGCTTAGGCCGACTGCATCGCGGAGATTTCAGGACTCATTTTGTAGATTGTATTTTGATTTTTGACTAAAAAACATTACATGTATATGGGTACTCAGTTAGTGTTCATACTCAGGTGTTCATGGAAATTTCGTTTCTTTACATACTTTAAATATACAGTTTCAGTCTTCCGCTTGCCTTTATACAGTTGAACTGGAGTATGAATTACTATTTTTGGTATAATCTCATTCATGTTTATTGCTCTAACTCAGACAACATTTAACCATCATTATGTATGTTGCATAAGTGATGCGTTGGAACTCGGGAGTTGAGTTCATACTCGACCCCTGAATTTCAGGGTGTTACAAAACGGTTCTGTAGTATTAACTGGTCGCAAAACCTCTGAAAACTACTATATTGTAAGTGACTCTAGCTCATCTAATTTATCGTGTTACATGGTCTATACCGATGAGACCGAATTATGACATAAACGCCTTGGACATGTACACTACCGTAACTTATATAGATTGAGCAAAAGAGAGTTAATAAGAGGCTTATCCAAAATACAAAAAATAGATAAAATATGTGGCGAATGCCAGATTGGCAAGCAAACTAGGAGCTCTCACAAAAAAGTGGACTCCAATGCCACATCAAAACCGCTCGAACTTCTCCACATGGATCTTATAGGACCAACTAGGATGGATAGTCGAGGTGGCAAAAAATACATACTAGTAATCGTGGATGATTTTACTACATTCACTTGGGTAGCCTTCTTAAGGGATACATCAGAAACCCTTGATGATGTAAAAAAGATTCTCAAACGGATCCAAACGGAAAAAGGTTCTCAAGTCAGTAAGATCCGTAGTGATCATGGATCAGAATTTAAGAATAGCAGTTTTGAGAAATTCCGTTACAATCAGGGAATATCACATGAATTCTCTGTACCCAAAACACCACAACAAAATTGAATTGTTGAAAGAAAAAATAGAGTGCTTCAAGAAATGATAGTATGAAGCTCCCTAAAAATATTTGGGCCGAAGCCGTAAATACTGCGTGTTATATAATTAACCGTGTTTACACTAGAAAATCAAACAGTAAAACAGCTTATGAAATGTGGTTTGATAAGAAGCTTATTATCAAATACTTTCAAGTTTTTGGCAGCAAGTGCTATTTTTACGTGACCATGAAAATCTGGGTAAGTTTGACACCAAAAGTGATGAAGGGATCTTTTTAGGATATGCTTTGAACAGTCGAGCATATCGAGTACTAAATAAGAGGACCGGTGTAATTCAAGAGTCCATCAATGTTGTCATTGACGATCACTTGAATACAACTGCCTCAAGTTCAGATAATGATGTTCTTCTAATTGACAAACCAGATAATTCATCTAGTCAAAATAACTTTGAACTGAGGATTGTTAAAGATCATCCAACCACTCAGATTCTTAAAAACCATCTCACTGGTATGTGAACTCGTAGACAACTAGAAGATATATGTAATTATGTGTGCTTTACATTTTAGATAGAACCGTCTAACGTAAAAGAAGATCTTACTGACGAAAACTGGATAGTTGCAATGCAAGAAAAGCTTAATCAATTTATTAGAAATGATGTTTGGTATGTTGTTCCTAGACCCAAAGATAAACATATTATCGGAACTAAGTGGATTTTCAAAAATAAGTCTGATGAACTTAGTAATATAATTTGAAACAAGGCTAGACTGGTTTTACAAGGGCACACTCAAATTGAAGGAATCGATTATGATGAAACCTTTTCCCCAGTAGCTCGTCTTGAATCAATCAGACTATTTATATCCATTGCTTGCTTTAATATATATATATATATATATATATATATAATATATATATATATATATATATATATATATTATATATATATATATTAAATGGATGTACATAGTGCTTTTTTAAATGACGATTTGCATGAAGAAGTATATGTTGAATAACCAGCGGGTTTTGAAGACCCTAAGAATATTGATCATGTATACCGCCTAAAAAATGCTCTCTTTGGTTTAAAAGAAGCTCCCAGGGCATGGTACGAAAAGTTGACTAAGTTTTTGGTAAGTCATAATTTTCTAATGGGAAGTGTTGATATGACTCTATTTGTAAAGAAACATAATGATCAAATTTTAATAGTGCAAATATATGTTGATGATATTATTTATGGATTTACCTGTGCTAACATGACTGTTGAGTTTACAGATCTTATGAAATCTAAGTTCGAAATGAGCATGGTTGGGGAATTGAATTATTTTCTAGGGTTACAAGTTAAACAACAACCTGATGGTTTCTTTATTTCCCAAACCAAATATGTGCTGAACTTAGTTAAAAAGTTTAGATTTGAGAATGGTAAGAATTTTGATACTCCTATGAGTACGACTCTAAGACTCTCAAAGGACTCTACAGGTAAGAAAGTGGATCCTAAATTATATCGCAGTATGATAGGTAGTTTGCTATATTTAACTGCAAGTCCTCGTGATATTGCATTTAGCGTAGGAATTTTTGCTAGATATCAATCTGACCCTAAATAGTCACATTTAACTATTGTTAAATGGATTATTCGATATGTCACAAGTTCAGCTAATCTGGGTCTTTGGTATCCACATGATACTAGTGTTCAATTAGCTGGTTACTCTAATGCTAATTAGGCTGGTAACGTTAATGATAGAAAATCAACCAGTGGTGGTTGTTTCTATGTTGGGAACTGTTTAGTTTCTTAGCAAAGTAAGAAACAAAGTTCCATATCGCTCTCAACTTCTGAGGTTGAATACATTGTTGTTAGTAATGCATGTACTCAGCTCGTATGGATGAAAAGAATGTTAAGCGATTACGGAATTGCTCAAGATACTATGGTTTTATATTGTGATAATTCCAGTGCAATCAATATATCCAAAAATCCAATCCAGCATTCTAGAACCAAGCACATTGACATTAGGTATCACTACATTCCTGAATTAGTGGAAGAAAAGATAATTTCTTTGGAATACATTTCGACCGAGACTCAACTTGCTGACATATTCACAAAACCGCTCGACAAAAGCAGGTTTTATAAATTGAAATTTAATCTTGGTATGTGCAATTTAAATTGATTAATTATGTATTTCTGTATCATATTGTATATATTTGTTATTTTAAATGATTAGAATTTCAAATTTCTTGAAAAATGCATATTTTTGGCTGTGCACGACCAGTCGAGTACATACTCGACCAGTCGTGACACGAACGGTCGAGCACGTATTCGACCAGTCGTGGAATCATGGATTTTGATTTAATTTGGGGGGAAAACCCTTTTCTTCCTCATTTGTGCTTCTTCTCCAATGGGTCTAGACATGACCGGTCCTACCCACCTTTCTAGATCTTCAAGGTTAGTGCGTTAATTTTATTTTTCTTGTAGATTCAAGTCCATATCACTTCTTTTTCATAATTGGAGTGATTTATTTCTTGTTTCTTTGAGGTTTTTGGGGTTTTCTTCTTCATAATCTGATTTTAAGAAAACTCACTCTACATCTGTTGCAACCGTTTGATTTCTTGTATTCTTAGTTGCAGATGGATGCTAGAAGTAAAAAAGAAAACTTCCCATGGTGTTTCAACATCTAGATCGGCACCTATCATACGGCGCCACCTTCGGTCACTCGAAGATGATCCCTCCTATGTACGAGATTTACAATTGCGCAATGTGATAGTTGAATGACCTGTGCATATTGAACATATTGCTCCATTTGGGATCTTTCCTCTTCTCCAATCTATAGGATGAGATAACATTCTACATTAGGGTGGGCCGACATACTGGTCTATTGCGCACGCTATGTTTGCATGTATTTCTGATTTTTCAACTGAGAATTTAACTTTTATTATAGCAACTAGAGAAGGTCCATTTGAAGTTGACCGACATCTAATTTCTAGCTGAATGGACATACCTGTCACTGATGAAGGGATTCCAATTAGCATTCTAGTAGCTAAACCATCTGAATCAGAAAAACGTATGCTTACTAGAGAATTGTGTAATATAGATGCGCAATGGAGTCAAAATGGGAATGTGCTCGCTTTAAAGTACTTGTTACCCAGATACAGGGTCCTTCATATGATATTTATTTCAAATCTTTATCCTCTGTCTAGTAACAAAACTGAACTCACCTCTTTCATGGTTCGAATTCTACATTCCATCATCTCTGGTACAAAAGTTTGTCTTCATTCTTTAATCTGTCATTCCACATTCAATTCCGTCTCCATCCTGGACACAGTGATATCCCATTTGCATATCTTATAACTGTTTTAACCACTCATATGTTAGTGGCTATGCCTGTTGGAGAGGCACCCATACATCACCTCATCTTTAACAACTCAAATATAAACAAGATGAATTTGAGGTTAGCCGATGGCTAGGTCAATGTGGGTGGTGGTGGAGTTGAAGCAGTAAATGAAGAAGAAGGCGATCTACCTCCTGATGATATTAATATGGATGATATCTTTAATGAGCTTGAATCAGATTCTGAGGCTAACCCTGATTATCAGCCTTCTGATTTTGCTGAGAGGTCGCATTCTCTTGAGGAACAGGTGGCTCAGATTCGTGTAACCTAGGATTCTCAATTTGCTTATATGCGTAAATATATGAGGTGCCTTAACAAGGGTTTACACCAAATTGATCCATCTATTCCTGCTCCTTCTTCAGGATCTGATTAGTATTTTCTAAGTTTGGATTGTAATAACTCTTATGATACTTTGCTTCCTTTCGGTTTGTTGGATTGATTTTGGTTGAACTTGGATGATGTTTGATGATACTTGAACTTTACTTGCTTATGAATTTTCATATCTTGCTCCTTTCTTGTTCTTTGTTCGTCTTATTCTTCCCTGTTTATCTACACCCTATTTTTTTATTTGGTTCTTCCTTTGTCATATTGTGATAAAAAGGGGGAGAATTTTGACATGCTTGATTTACGGCATGTGGATTGTGGATGGAGGATAGGAGTAAGGGGGAGTAGTATCAATATGACAAAATGCTTGCTTTCTTTTTTGATAACTGGTGCATGATTCTATGTGCGTATAATGCTTATGTTTGTTTGGAGTGTGTTTTGTCACAAATTTGACAAAGGGGGAGATTGTAAGTGCTATGGTTTCTAGCTCCTATATTGTCAAATTTTGTAGTGCCAAAACCGCTCTTGGAATTTGTGTCTTGTATAGCACTCCTACATAATGAAGACTGTGCATCACTCTAAAACAAAGATATTTGCTTCAAGAACTGCAAGTTTACATGGTCATGTTCAAGTACAACAACAAGTTCAAGATTCATAGATCAAGCTCCAAGTCAAGACCTCAAGCTCATGTCTAAAGAGGTTTCAAGATTCAAATTGAAGCTTCAAAAGGTTTCAAGTTCAAGCTTCATCATGTAATGATCACAAGCTTTGTGAACTTCAACAATCAACTATCAACCGAAGGAAAAGAAGTTTCAATGTTCATACTTCATGAATAAAGGTATGAATGACCTTAGATTGACCTTAGGGTAGGTCATTTTGAATACATAATTCAATTATATCATTTTATAAGTGAATGGTCTCGACTAGTCCTGGACTCTGTTCGACTAGTCCAAAAAATTCCATGACCAATCCTAAGTTTGTTGTAAAATTTCAGAATTTTTTGTTAAGCTACGAGCAGTCCTGGAGACTACTCGACCGGTCATGTGAACAGTGCTCGACTCGTTCACGACCACTCCTACAGCTAAGACTCAAAGTCTTGCAGCTACGACTCAACTTCTAGGTTCCACACGACCAGTCATGGGCAAATCACGACCAGTCGTGGAGGTCTCTCGACCGGTCGTGGAGGGCCTACGACCAGTCGTGGAACGGCTTTATACGATTGTGCTCAAAATTTTAAAAATCAGTTGGTCCTACGACCAGTCGTAGTGTCCTTAGGACCAGTCGTGAACGCAAGTTCTTCACCTATAAATTGCCGACGAATTTCAGAGTTTTTCATTCAATTTAAGCTAAATCAAAACGATACTCTGAGAGACAAGTTAGTCATTATTTTAAGCTATATTGTGCATATTTAATATTATCTTTCAGTGGCTTTCTTTGCATTTTATTTTGAATTTCCACATTCCAATTTTATTTCAAAGAGGGATTGAAGTATTCCCATTTCTTGGAGTCAAAATCAAATCAAGCTAGCCCAAGCTGCATTAAATCTAAAATCAATTTAAAACCTAGAACCATTTCATAAGTGAGTTTTGACATTGAACTTCTACGTTGAAATTCTACTCTGACTTGTTTCTTCCAGGCTGCAACAAGGAGAATATCCAGGTATTTTACAGTTTTTGTAAATTCCTTTGTTTTGGTTTTTGAGATTGTGCCAGAAAAATCTCTATTTTGGTTTATCTTAGGTGATCCAAAAAACTTAGAGTGTGGGGTTTTTTGAATTGTGTAAGCCCACTTGAAAGACACAATTGTGAGGGCTTTAGGTGAACCTGAAAAACCTTATTTTCATAGTGAACGCTAATATCCACTATGTGAGGATATTAGGAGTGGAGTAGCTGTGTGGCGGTTGTTTAACAGTTGATGTACACACAGGCGAACCACTATAATTCTTTGTGTTTTGTGGATGTGTGGTTTATTTTCTATATCTTTTATCATTCAAGATTGTGGGATGTATTTGTGGATGTGAATGTTGTAATCTTTACATTTTAACATTGTGGGGAATGTTGTAATAGCTTAGATTTCCTTTCTTGCTATTTCCTTTTTATTCCTCTTCAGTTTGAGTTTTTGATATAAAAATCGTTCTAGTAAGGTTGTCCTGCCATAAACCCTTGGTTTTTATGGTGTAAGGTTGTCCTTAGAACAACATTTGTATCAACCTCTCAATACTAGAATTTTGAGGTTGTTGCTTTCTTTATTTATTTGCAATTCATTTGGCTATCTTTTTGTTTAAGTCCGCTGTTATTTTTTAATTTGGCATTGTCCTATTCACCCCCCCCCCTCCCCTCCCCTCCTGTAGGACATATAGCTCGGCCTTTTCAGTTCCCACTGTTATTGTTATGTAACAGATGTTATGTAACCATTTTTTAATACCTTGATTAAGTGGGAGGTACTAACCCTATTTATAATACTTGCCTAACTTATTGTATCTGCTCTATTGGGTATCTCCTGGTGGCCAAACTTTGACCCAGTGTTACAAATACAATGTTTTCATTCATATGGTGGATCAGTGGACTCTATTGGGTATCTCCTGGTGGCCAAACTTTGACCCGTGATGCACCTCAACTTTACTGGTATATGCAACTTACTCATGTTGTGGTTTAGGCTTGAAGCACATGCTCACACTTGATACTTATTAACTAATAACTCCATGCTTTTGTTTTGCAGGCGTTTGACGTGTTCTTTGTTGTTTTTTGTGTTGCTCTGGCGTGTGTCATTGGTATTGCTGTTTGCTGTTGTCTTCCATGCATCATTGCAATTTTATATGCAGTGGCAGACCAGGTATGGCTTTTGTGATGTGGTGTCTGCTTTTTGGAAATTATCTTTATATGCTTGAAATTTCACATTTTATAGAAATGGCATTTATTTAGACTACAAAACTAATTCCATAGCCATGTGTCGTAATGGACCGAATCAAATAGAAATGATATACAAAAGCTTACAACTTATGAGTTACGATACTTTAACATGAATGCCCATAGACAACTAGTGTCAAAGTTTACATAATGCAGAACTCCACATTTTATATATCGTTGGCTGGAGATGTAAATTCATTATTCTCAGCTTCCATTAAAAAGGTAAAAATTCTCCATGCCAAAGAGCTTTTATATTGTGTTTCGACAAGAAAACAAAAGTATTTGATTTGGGGATTATCTTATTCAAACATAACAATGAAATAGCTACAGAAACAATCATCACATTTTATTGATTCTGAATTTATTTACATCCTCAGGTATCCCTTGATTCTAAAACAGTTTACAAAGAATTCATTGCAAGCTACAATTATAACGGTTGAATATGAATTTCGACAGCATAACAGCGCTGATTTCAATCATCTCCTATGACTTAGGAGGAATAGACAAGTCAACTAATTAATCTTCAAGAGAATAGAGATTAGGCAGCAAGTTCAGTGCTATTCTGGTCATCTCCTGAAACTGAGGAGGAATACGCCTTTTCGTCGATGATTCTTCCCTTCCTCCTGAATAAGAAAACTTGAAGATTTGAAGACTCTAGCCATTCCAGCAGTATATCAGCCCATTGCTGTTATAGACTGTCATCAGTCGGTTTGCGCTAGTCCGCGCAAACTACATGCTTTGCGGGGGTCCGCGCAAACTACAGGAGCCCAATGCTCCTTTGCGCGGGTCCGCGCAAACTACAAGAGCCCAATGCTCATTTGCACCTTCTGTCTTCTTCTTCGTCTTTCTTCCACTCTGAAATCTTCTCCCCCTTTTGAGAGAAAGAACAGGGTATTTATAGACATTTTTACTGATGTAAATCTCTGTTCTAGTCGATGTGGGACAAAATAACATCCAACCTTTTTTATACCTCCGTAAAACACTTTGCGCGGACCAGCGCAATCGATATTCTTTGCGCGGTCTCGCGTAATCTACCATCCCCGCGCAACCTGTCTTCACTGATCAACCCGAGCAATCCATTTACTTTGCGCGATCCAGCGCAATCTATTCTCTTTGCGGAACCCGCGCAAAGTCATCTTCAAATTGATTTCTTTGATCTTTAAACTGATTTTCTTGATCTTTCCTTTCTTCAGTTCTTTGCTTATTTTATGCCTCAACAGATGCCCCCTTGATCCGTTCTTTGTTTTTTGTAGAAATCAAAGAAAAGGATCAAAACCATTCATTTTCTAGGGTTTGCGCGACCCCGCGCAAAGCTCGGTCGTGTACCGTGCTCTGCCATGAATCCTATAAATAGTCCAACAACTTAGTCATTTGCACGAACCTTTTTTGCTCTGGCGATTTTCTGCTCTGGCGATTTTCTCCCGCGCAAACCTTTTACTTTGAGCGAACCCGCGCAAACCATTTCACTTTGCGCGGAGTCTTTTGAACTTGGGGATTTTCCACGCAAACCTTTGACTTTGCGCGGACTCGCGCAAAGTACTTCGTACTTAACCAATTTTCTTTTTGAACTGTCTCCAACCACTTAGCCATTTTCTTCTTTCTTCCTTTCTTATTCCGACCTTTATCTTCCTTTCTTTGACTTATTTTCATGGCTCGTATAAAACAAACAGCTCGCCCTCCTTCCGACCAACCTTGTTCCGATCAACCTCCTGCCAAATGAACAAAGACCACCTCTAGGACTCCTTATTTTAAAGAACCTGTTCTTCCAACCTTTGACTTTTCTGACCATATCAAATCTCTTCCATCCCCCATCCATAGATCCATATCTTTAGGAGATATCAAATGTCCGCCAAAGCATGGTAGAGAATACGATTGGGATGAGTGGTTAAAGACCACGGCTCACATTCGTACTGATAGTGAAAGACCCCCTCTTCGTGAAGACACTCCTCGGCTTCTCGTTCGAAGAAAACTCGCCGCAATAAGGCAAAGAATTTGCAGAGAAGATCGAAGACCACAAGAAGAAGAGGCTTCAGAATTCATGGGATTCAGTACGGGTTGTTGAAGGTGTTATGAAATTTGACAACCCTCATTCAGAAGGCATGACAATAATTCCCATCAATGTTTATCGCCATCAGTCCATGCTTGACTGTGAACCCAAGGATTGTGTTCATGGCGAAAGGTTGATGTATACTGAATCATGGGCCACCAGAGAACCCAGGATTCTTGAAGGAATCATTCAAACACAGAAGCCGTGTCAAAGGATAGGAGAAATTCATCCCATGATTTTCTTAGCTCCTTTCCATAGCCCTCACGACCTCTTTCCTTCACATTTTTATGAAACAGTCCGGCAACGTTTCCGAGATCGGGAACCACTCTGGGGACAAGCAAAATTTCGCATCAGAGGCCTGTTAACTGCTCGACGCTATTACTCTGATTGGGCGGAAGCTATTTTATTGAAGCATACGAGCACACTTGCAAAAATCGGTCTTTATGATGCTATAGAAGTGACTTCTAAATACTTCTGTAGGGAACCTACCGTACTGAAAGGTTTCCTTGAGTACTGGTCGCCCACAACCAACTCTTTCCACTTGCCCTATGGTGAAATGAGCATCACACTTTGGGATCTTCACCGCATAGCCGGTCTCCCTATAACAGGTAAATTCTACGATGAATTTATTCCAACCAATAGGGAACTGGCCTTTGTATCCTCTCCTGATCGCAAACCTTCGATCTCCGAAACTACTATTGAACTGTTCAAGGAGATGAGTAAATTTCCCAGTTTTCACAAGATCCCCCCTTTGCAGTGGCTAACACATTTTTCCAGAGGCCTCAGGTATTTATTAATTTGATAATCAACTTTCTCCTTCTATTGGCAATTTCTCCATATTCACCCTCTCTTTTTATTTTTCCTTTGAAGATTTCGTGACTGTCAATCCAAGGAACTGACAAAGCTTCGAGGCATAATAAAGGGAAGACCGGAATATAGCTCCTTCAGAGAACTTGCAGCTTTCTTAGCCTATTGGCTGAGTTTGGTCGTATTGCCTAGTTCTAAATGGGAAGATGCCGTTCGTCCTACTGTCTTCACTGTAGCTGGCATTTGGCGGAAGGCCATAAATACTCCATTGCTCCTCCAGTATTATGCTCTATTTATAGGGCCCTTGGAGAGGTAGCTACCCATGTGAAAGATCCTATTCTTGGAGCCTCGTCTGCACATACTTCTTGGCATTACATCACAGGATGGCTAGGGGTCTATTTTCCTTGGACTTTTGAAGCTCCAGAGCAAGCATACACTCATCCTTCTCACTTCCACTCTGGTTCTTTCAGTAAAGAGCAATGGCAAAAAGAGCGTATGAGTGGGTTGCCAATAAAATTCGAGATGATGATCAGATAAACTTCTTTTAGTTCCGCCTTTATCGCCATACTGAAGATACAGATATGGTGGACCAAGAAACACTTACTGCAGCAGAGAGAGCTTTCTTCTTTTCTATTCGCTCATGCAGTTTACCTCTTCGGGAAGGAACAGAATTTTGGAGAGAACCCTATTACCCCAGTCGCTTTGCTCGTCAATTTGGTTATGATCAAACCGTGCCTCAAGACTGCGGGTTGGTTGCTAGAAAAATGCGCTGTTATGGAACTGGTCTTCTTAACTGGGCCATGATATGGAAACAACTATTGAATGGCTGTGTTGGATCTCTTTCGTAATTCCAGGCTGTAATCGCATAGTCCGGACATCATATAGCTGGATGCGATGGTGGGATCACCAATCATACCTAGTCACCAAATGCTTGCCAGTGGATTCTTCTATCTTTCTTCATCCGCCCAGGCTGAAGGGCAGAAATTTAGAGAGCGGAATAGGCTATGTTCCAGAAAAGAGCCATGCTTCCCATCCGGGGGAAATTTGTAGGAAGATATCATTGGAAGACCCCATCCGTGAAATCAAGCCTATTAACACCTTGGATGGCTGGTTTGCTCACGGAGTTCTGAGAGAATTTGAAAAATCTCGTCGGAATTTTTCAAACCAAGCTGCAGACGATGCTGATACATCTTCTCCAATTCTTGTAGAGACTGCAGCGGTTCAAGAAGGACCAGCTATTGGTACTTCCATATCTCCTCCACAACCCCTTGGTCCTAGTCCATCTTCTCCAATGACTAGATCAAAAACGCGTTTGCAAACATCATCCCCTGTTCTTCCAGAAAGGACCCGCCAAGCATCCGCTTCTCCTACAGTCCAAGAGCCTGTACCGGAGAGTAGTCAACCCGTTTCTTACAAAGGGAAGCAGGTTGTCATTGAAGAAGCTGATAAAGAAATTTTGGAAGATGAGAGTTCAGCTTCATCGTCAGATACTACTGAATCTTCACAATATGAAGACAGCGAGGATAGCGACGGCTGTGAAGATAAAGATAATGACTTTGAAGAAGGCGAAGTTGACATTGATGGAGATGAAGAAACAGCTGCGAAAGAGGTCGAGATGGAATCTTCCCCTGCAACCGTTAAGACTCTTCTCGGTGTGAATGATCCTGCTAAATCTCCTGCAACTGAAGAAAATGAGGAAGAACCTTTAGATTATGGCGAATATGGGTATTCACCAGGTAAGGAGAGATTTAATTTCCACATGCATATCTATCTATATTTTAATAATTTATTATTTTATTCTTATGTCTCCCTTTCATTGCGTCTTTTTTTTTTAGGTGCTCAAGTTGCAGAAATAGGTGCTGTCTCTTCAGCGAGTCCTCTTGTGGTATCTTCACCAAGAGCACCTATAGTTCCATTGGTAGTACCAAGAGTAGTGGCTCGTGAAATCATATTTCCCACAGAGACTACAGACTTGCCAACTCCGGCTACCAGAGATTCAAGCACAGAAGCTAGAGCACCATCTTTTGCTGATATGGTGGAATTTGGTCTTTCCATGACTCAGAGAGCTTCTGCCTCTGTAGGTCATATCCAGGTGACAGGTACATATTTATGCACTGATTATCTTCATTCACGACTATATATTTCATAATAATATTTTGAATATCTTTCTTCTTTTACTATGGGAACTCATCCTTGCAGTGGTGCGGCCAGCTCTGATTCTGTGGCCACTACTTCTGAATTGTCATCCTTTGCAAAAATCCCTGTTCATAAAATGCTTATGGTGAAACATTCTTTGTTAGCAATAATCCATATCTTCAGAAATCCCGATCAATGGTTGGATTTGGATGTTGCTATAGAGATTTTGGAAAGCTCTGCCAAGATGGCTAGACTCAACATATCTCCTTTGCGTGATTCACTTCTCAAGTTTCGCGATTCAGTAATTTTTCTGGCGTCGGTAAAGAACGTTACAATTGCTCCTTAGATTTTAGAGTATAAGAAGCAACTGGCTTCATCTCAAGAACAAGCCTCTCTGACAGCTTCATCAATTTCTAGACTTGAACAAGAGCATATGATTCTTCAAGATCAATTAAAGATTCATATGGATGAAAATAAGACTATCCAAGATCGTATTGCAGCCCTGAAGGAAGAAATTTCTCAACTGGAGAGAAGGAATCATGAAAAAGCCTTGATCATTCAAGATGTTGAAGAAAGGATACATGCGAATGTTCAATCTATTAATATTGAAAAATCTGCGCAACTTCGAAGTAAAGGAATGATTGCTTCTCTGGAGAATAAACTTGCTGGCGTCCCTGATCAAGCGAAACTTATTCTTGAAGAAAAATCTAAACATGATGTAGCCCAGGCACAGTTGAAAGAAGATTTGCGCAGATATTCGGAAGCAGTGGGAATTACAGAAGATCTTTAAAACATGTAATTTTGAACATGTGATTTTTGTTTTCATGTTTTTTGGACATGTTTTTCTTTTTTGAAAGCATTTTGAGATGTTTATAATAGCATTTTCTCATTGTATGTTGATGATATTTATACTAACATTATCAAATTATATTCGTACTTTATATATAATTTCATTATATCCTTTAAAATTTCTAAACCTTTTATGCTTTGTTAGTGCGGGATTCTCTATATGAGTATTTAAATTGGCGGTACTAAGTTTCAATTTAATTAGCCACACACAGTTTAAGCTCATGAGTAGTGGAGCGTGCGCACACACACAGTTTAAGCTCATGAGTAGTGGAGCATTTATGGGTCTTATGTGATGGCCACTGTAACTCTCTAGAGTTCACTTTTGGGCTTTTCACTGCCTTGAGCTCACGGACCAAGGTCCATCAGAGGGGCCCATTGACGCTACCGGGCAGTAAGTGAAGTTGGTTTTACGCACAGGGTTGGCCACGGTAACTCTCTAGAGTTCGCAGGGCTCGCAAGGCTACCTTTGGGCACCAAATCTAGGGTCGTCAGTCCATCAATGAGTAGGTTTAAGCCCTTCCTCACGAGTTACTACTGAAATCAAACCCTAGATCTGGAGGGTCTTACGCACGGTTGGCATAAAGCTCGCACTGCGGCCCCTGTTTTCTTCGTCTGCAAGGTCAAGCCCATTCACAGGAGGGCATTTTCATCCGTTCCCCGTGGCGCTGCCGGAAGCTATACAGACGGCATGGGAGTTACGGTGACTAGTCTTCGCGGATTTATGGCCTTTTAGGCTTTGAATCCTTGACTTCGTCAGCTGCCCGCATGGGTGCGCACGATGGTCTTCGCGGGCTTTTTAGGGCCACTGACTCCTCGCCGCTGCCCGAATGGCGATCTTCATAGGTCTTATGTATAGTTGGCCGGCTCTTTTAGAGCTTGATCCTTTGAGAGCATTTTTTTTATTTTTATTTTTTATTTATTTTTTTTAGAGCTTGATCTTTTTGATTTTGCTCAATTTAGCCCTTTTAGGATTTGGCTTGGCTATACTGCCCCTTTAACTGAGATTGGTGTATCTTTGTAAGGCAACAATATCTATGATCATCATCATTGCCAGTATAGTAGTAGTAGATATTTCCATCTGAGATAATATCTTCCAGAAGATCCATGCCTTGTAAAGCAATATATATATCAATATTGTCAATATCTTCAAGAGAATCTTCAAGATTTGTCAAACTTGTTTGGCAATGATGATGATCATATTTTCGGATTTGATGCTTGATAATTGATGCGCTCGTGAATTTTTTTCACATCTTCTTTTATTAATATATGAACATGATCTTATTCATCCTTGCCCCCTTTTGATACAGATTCATTATGCTGATAATATTCTGAATCAAAATCCACATGTCTATCTTTAGGGATAGTATCTCTTGATGAAACGGGTGTTGACAAGTATACTGATACCCTGTCCTTCTTGATTTGTGATTCTATATGCCCCATTGGAGTATACTTCTTTTACCACATATGGACCGTCCCATTTAGGCTCGAACTTGCCCCCTGTTCGGCGAGTAATCACTATAGGTCTTTTTAGCATTAACACCATATCCCCTTTTTTGAAAGAGCGGTATTTAACCTGTTTATCAAATGCAGCCGATATCCTGGCCTGATATGACTGCAACCGCTGCTGAGCTTCAAGACGTTTCTCATCGAGCAAATCTAACTCTTTCAACCTTATTTTTGCATTTTCATCATCTGTTATAGATTGATGTACTGCTATCCTGAGTGATGCCACCTGCATTTCGATTGGGATAACTGCCTCTATACCATAGATTAATGAATAAGGTGTCGCCCCTGTTGTTGTACGATGAGTAGTTCTGTAGGCCCATAATGCTTCTTGTAACTTTTCATCCCAATCACGCTTATTACCTGTCACCGTTTTCTTGATTATTTTGATAATCGTTTTGTTAAATGCTTCCGCTAATCCATTGGCCGGAGGATAGTAAGGTGTTGAAAACGAATGCTGGATGCCGAACTTCTGACACAACTTTTCCATGCCTCTATTTTAAAAGGGGTGTCATTATCAGTGACGATCTTTTTCAGGAATACCATGACGGTATATTATAGCATGTCGAATGAAATTGACCACATCTGTCTCTTTAACATTACGCAAGGCAATTGCTTCGGTCCATTTGGAGAAATAATCTGTTGCTGCCAGAATATACTGTTTTCCTTTAGATGAAGGGGGATTTATAGGACCAATCACATCGAGTCCCCAAGCTGAGAAAGGCCAGGAAGTAACAGACTGATGTAAGTCTTCTAGGGGAACATGTATTACATCTCTGTGTATTTGGCATTCATGACACCGCTTTGCATATTCTATCGCATCTTTGAACATAGTAGGCCAGTAATAACCCATTCGATGTACTCTATGGCACAAATTTCGGCCGGCTTGATGTGCTCCACATTCACCTGAATGTGCTTCCCGCAGCATTTGGTTTGCTTCTTGCTTGTCTAAGTATCTTAGCAGCATTCCATTGTAAGATTTTCTATACAATACTTCACTGCATATGACAAATTTGCCCGATCGCTGCTTAATCTGCTGCCTTTGCGCATTATCTTCTGGCAAGATATTATATTTGAGATAATCAACGAAAGGCTGACGCCAATCATCTATCATTACTTTTAGACAAGATATAGGAAACATTTCTACGGTTTCTTCGATAACCTCTGCAGACGGCAGGAATCTTCTTTCTTCTATAGTTACCTGAAGAGGACTTCGATTTGTGCAGGACAGAGCTGCTGCCAGACTGGCTAGAGCGTCCGCTTTTGCATTCTCAGAGCGTGGTATGTGTTTAATTTCCACATGACAAAATTGTTCAAGCAACTTTTGTGCCTTCCGATAATAGGGCAGAAGTTCTTCTTTCCTTACTTCGAATTCTGTTGTCAACTGATTTACAATCAATTTAGAATCTCCGAAGATATGCAATAATTTTATTTCCATTTGCTGGGCTATTTCCATTCCAATGATAAGAGCTCTGTATTCAGCTTCATTGTTTGTGCATGCGGTGCCCAATGTGAAGGAATATGGCAATAACTCGCCTTGAGGTGTAATGAATATTATTCCTGCCCCCGCTCCCGATATTCGAGCAGCACCATCAAAATACATTTGCCAAAGATTCTGAGATTCAGCCAACATAACCTGCTCATCTGGAAATTCGTCATTAATTTCTTCACTTTCTGCTATAGGATGTGCTGCGAGGAAGTCTGCCATGGCTTGTCCTTTTACTGCTTTCGCTGGTTTATATGAAATAGTATATTTTGATAGCAATAACATCCATTTGGCTAGTCTTCCCGACAATAGTGGCCTGGTCATTAAAAATTTTATCGGATCTGCTCTTGAGATCAAAGTTATATCATGGGAGAGACAATAATGCCTCAACTTTTGTACAGCGAATATCAGCGCCAAACATTCTTTCTCGATCGAAGAATAATTGCATTCTGCCCCCATCAATGTTCGGCTTAGA
Organism: Magnolia officinalis; assembly: GCA_021015155.1. Classification (NCBI taxonomy): domain Eukaryota; kingdom Viridiplantae; phylum Streptophyta; class Magnoliopsida; order Magnoliales; family Magnoliaceae; genus Magnolia; species Magnolia officinalis. Next base: position 47,380,516 of record JAJHSJ010000009.1, read on the forward strand.
TAATAAAGAGCAGTCTCTTTTCCGGTTTCGTTCACCTGTGCTAACAAAGCACCCAAAGAATTTGTAGCTGCAGATGTATATAAGATAAGTGGCTTACCTTTTATTGGAGCTGTTAACACCGGCGGCTACTAATATATTCCTTGATTGAGTCAAATGCATTTTGACAGGCGTGATCCCATACAAATTCTGTATCTTTCTTCATTAACCGAGAAAATGGCTGACACCTTCCTGCGAGATTTGAAATGAAACGACGAATGTATGCCAATTTTCCTTGTAAGCTTTTTAATTCCTTCAAGTCGTTGGCGGCGGCATATTTTGAATAGCTTTAATTTTTTCTGGATCAATCTCGATCCCTCTGTGTCGTACAACAAAGCCGAGGAACTTGCCAGAAGATACTCCAAATGCACACTTAGCAGGGTTCATTTTTAATTGCTTCTTTCTGAGACGACGGAAGACTGATGCTAAATGTTCGCGGTGTTCTTGATGATCTCCCGACCTGACCACCAAGTCATCAACATAGCATTCAACATGTTTATGCATCATATCTTGAAAAATGTTTTTCATTGCCCTTTGATATGTTGCCCCAGCATTTTTGAGACCGAAAGGCATAACTTTATAACAATAAATTCCAAGCGGTGTTCTAAAAGCCGTTGCCTCTTCATCTTCGGGTGTCATCCTGATTTGATTATAACCCGCGTATCCGTCCATAAAGGACATAATAGCATACTGAGTAGTGCTATCAATTAATAATTCTGTTATCGGGAGAGGGAAGTCATCTTTTGGACATGCTTCATTCAGATCTCTGAAGTCGATGCATACTCTAATCTGCCCATTCTTCTTTTTTACCGGAACAATGTTTGATATCCACTTAGGATATTTAACTTCTCTGACGAATCCAACCTTTATTAATTTATTTACTTCTTTTTCGATTAATGGAATCAGGTCTGGGTGGAATCGCCTTTGTGCTTGCTTTACTGGTTTCTTTTCTTTGGAAATATTTAATCGATGCATTGCTACAGATGGTTCCAATCCTGGCATTTCTTCATATGTCCAAGCGAAGACGTCTTTATTTTCTCTGAGAAGCTGGCCATATTTCTCAAATTCCTGATCTGAAAGACTGACACTGATAAATGTGTTCCTTGGCTCTTCTGCTGTTCCAAAATTTATTTCCCGCAAGCCATCTATCGTCGGCTGTCCCCCATCTTCTATTTATCTTGGAGCGCTTTCAGGACACTTGACTACCTTAGCATCTTGTTCTGATATCTGTTCGGCTGGAGTCATATTTACTGATACCATATTTACTGATGATTCTGCTCCTAATCCTTGGAATTTTCTCCGTTTTTCTTGATTAACTCCGAGAGGGATTTGAATTCCTTTCCCATGATTCAATCCAGTGGGCTTGTCACAATCAAAACCCATATTTCTCATGATTTTCTTGCTTACTGCACTGTATTTTCTCAAATTCTGCGGTGCTAACTCTCCATGATATATATTGCTTGTGTTTTCATTCTTCACCTCTGCTGCAACGTGGAACTTTATTGCTTCAGGATATTTAGCACTGGCTCTGACTTGAAATGTGCCTGGGGCGGCTGCAAATGGCTTACATCTTTCGATATTGGGTAAGGGCATCGTGTAATTGGACTGTAAGACTTTCAATTGTTCTATCGACAACAATGTCAACGGAGGTTGTCCCGGTTGTCTCAGGCGCTTTGGTACAAAATAGAACTTTTTCCTTGCTCCTGTAGTCTCAGGAGACTCCGCCCTTTCTTCTCTAGCTTTATTTATTTGGACATCTTTCAAGACTCCCTTTCTGTCATCATTTCCCGCTTCTTTGGAGAAACATTTATAATAGCTAGCATCCGCAAAGAAAGATTCAGCTTCTGTATATGGTTTTGCATCAGCCATTACTTTACACTGCATTCCATCCTTATAGTATTTGAAACATTGGTGTAGAGTAGAAGGTACAATATTGTACTGATGTATCCATGGCCTGCCTAAGAGAAGATTATATGTCGTCACAGCATTTTATAACATGACATACAACAGTAGTAATTAGTTCTCCCACTTCCAATATTACTGTAATTTTACCGAGTGCGCGCTGTCCATCTTGATTAAACCCTTGTATCATCATTCCGCTGGGGCGACAAATCTGAACGGCGGTAACCCAATTTAGTGATCATGGAAAGTGGCAAAAGATTCACTGCTGACCCATTGTCTATCATGATTCGTTTTATCTTCTTTTCGCAAATGTACCCTTCTATAATCAATGGCCTGTTATGTTCTGTTTCACCAATTAAGTCATCATCAGAGAAAGATATTACTGGTAGACAATCCACCTTTTCCTTGCTTCTTTCATTCTTCATTTCTGTCAGTAAAGTTTCTCTCACATCGTGATCAGACAATGCTTGAATCAAACTCTGTCGAAACTCTTCTGATAACTTGAGCGCATCATAAATACTTAAACGTGCAGATATACCTTTCAAGTGACTAACTACATCGTAAGCCACTTTTGTCGCTGTATCTTCATTTTTACTTTTATCCTTGATGTTCTGTTCTTCAGTTACTTCTTTCCTTATAATTTCTGCTTTTTGCTTTACCGGACTTGTTATCTGCTTCCCGATCGCAACGTAATCATTGTCGCATTTCTTATCGGCTTCGGTCTCCCTTCTCTTTCATTCCTCGAGTCTTTTCTTGAATTGACAACACATTTACTGTCACCCTTGTATTCTTTTCTTTGCTTTCGCTGGCTGGTTATTATATCTCCTCTATTTATCATTCGCTGTATATGATGCACTTTAACGTGTAACAATTTTCTGTCGGATGTCCCATTAAACGATGATAACGGCAAAAGTTTCTTTCTCGGGTTCTCGTCACATCTTCACGGCGTTTCGGTTCCGGTAATTCCAGGGTACCTGCTTTTAACAATTGTTGCATCATAGGCACCATGTCCTCTCTGTCAAACTCAAATCCTTCATGAGAATCGAGCATTCTAAGCTTTTTTCCACCGTATCTGTCCCTTGATTGATTCCAGTTTTTCTTTTCCTTCCGGCCTTTTGTCTCTTGAGCCCTTCACCTCTTGATTTTTCTTATCCCGATCGATGGTGTTGACGGTTGTCCTGCCATATTCTTCTGACAGTTTCATGATGAAATGCTGGCATCTTACGAGTCATTAATTCTAATGCATGGGCTTTGGTAACCAAATCGCGAAAGGTTCCGATATCAGCGCTGGTGAGTCCGAACGCAATTCCTATCTCCATAGAGTTCAGACACATTTTGACTTGTTCCTTTTCTTCCGGCAACTGCCTATACGATGCCCCCAGTGTCTTCCATCTGTGTATGAATTTTTCAACTAGTTCTCCTTCTCGCTGTCGCACTGAAGCTAATTCTATGATACTAACATCGCGTTCTGATGAGAAGAAGTTTGACATGAAAGCATCTTGCATTTCTTCCCATGTGCATATAGATCTTGGTGCTAAATTTGAATACCACCTGAAAGCTTTACTTGTCAATGATGATCCAAATAAGCGTAAACAATATTGAGGTATTGTGGAGAAGTTTCCCATGCTGGTGATGAAATGCATCAGGTGTTCTTCTGGTGATCCTTCCCCATTAAATTTCTGGAAATCTGGATGTTTAAAATTGGCTGGAAACGGAACATCCTCTACCTCTCTCGGGTATGGTGTTCGGTATCTGAAACAACCGGTATTCGCTCGCTCTCTTTCTATTCTGACTGCTTCTTCGACGACTTGTCTTACATCATCTTGCGTTATAGCTTTGCTGGAACTGATCCTCGTAATCCTATCTCTTGCGGACGAGAGCCTTCAGGTTGGTTCTCTTGTCCATTCGTTGCTCCCATCATGGGTGGAGCCACTATTTGGGCTACATTATGTGCCAGAGTTGCCAGAGCTTCTCTGAGGTTCCGGCATTCCTCCATTAGCACTCTTTGTGCCTCTACCATTTGATCAACACGTTCTTCAGTAGATGGCCTATTTCCTTGACCCGTTTCTGCCATATTGTAACGCCCTGAAAATCGGGGGTCGAACATAAACTTAACTCCCGAGTTCCAGAACATCACTTATGCAACAAAATGAATTATGATTGAATGTTGACTGTATTCGTGCATTGAACATGAGTGAGATTAAGCCAAAATAGCATATCATACTCCAAAGACAGTTAATTTGCAAGCGGAAGACTGTGATAGATAGATAAAATATATACCTATGATGAGTCTCCAGAGTGTGATAACATTACCAGGTTAAATACATACAAGTGCAGTTCTAAAATATACCAAATGTGAGGAAGTGTAATGTCTCTTATCCCAAGTACCATAGCCCCGTCAATACACTATCAGGTCTTCATTGACCGTCAGAGAGATATAAATAGGAGAACTCCTCCTATCATCATAGAAGTAGTCCGGCTCTGCTTCACAACATCGCCTTCACCTGAAACTCAACAAATCTGGTTGGTGTGTACAACACCGTCCCGTAACGTGGGAGTGAGTGATCAACTCAGTGGAACAGTAAAGCATAGGTTAACTTGTTATCAATTCAATCAAGCAGTAATGATAAAGCAGTACAAATCAAACAAGTTTAACTACTCTTATTAAATGCGAGAATGAAATGACATGATGCTGTATGCCCTTGCCAAACCACCCTCAAGCGACATCATCTTACGTTCACGAATGCTTACTCTCTCAGTGCGCCACATCTACAAAGCACATGCGGTGCGATGATGCTCATGATTACCAAGTTTTTATTAGTCCATTTCAAACAGCAGTATTGGGAAACTAAGTTACCTCCCTTGTATCATTCCCAAACATGATCCATTCTAGGGTCGTCAATCCTAGTTAATCTCATACGACATTATGGTTTGAGAGGCTTAGCGAAGGCATCACAAAGGGCTCGTCACCTGTCAGCACGGATACAGATCTCACCGTATGCGGCTCAATTGCTGACCGTCAGCTCGAGTACAGGTCTCACCGTACTCGGCTCAATCACTAGCCGTCAGCTCGAGTACAGGTCTCACCGTACTCGGCTCCACTCATACTCTAGTTGCTGTGAAAGACTCGTCGCCAATCACAGACCCTTGGAGTATACTCGAAGATACTACGGAGGACTTGTCGCCCGTCAGCACGAGTACAGGTCTCACCGTACTCAGCTCTCGCCGTAAGTATCGACAGCTCGAATACAGTGTCCCATACCACCATATTCGGCTCACGAGTTGGTTGCGCAATGGTCACTACGGGGAGGCACATGGCCCCAACGTAGGCCGACAGCTCGACCACGGTGTCCCATACCACCATGCCCGGCTCATGCGTCTTAGCGGATCGAGGTACCATGGTTAAAAGGGGGTTTCACTGGTAAGTTTGGTACCCTAGGTTCAAGCAGTAGTGTCCAAACAGGGTGAACATGCATAAGGTAGATCGGGTTACTTGACGAGCTCGACTAGCACGATCGCCCGTTGAGCTGCACGACATGAAGTGCATAAACAACTTCGTGTGGCCTAGCCACTGCCAACAGGCAACGCACGACTCGAGTTCGTCGAACACATCCCACGTGGCAAATGAATCTCAGCCACGAGTTCAATCTCGTTACCGATTGCCTGGGCCATAATCATAGCCCCAAACACAATCCAATGGATCAAGATTCAACTCATACAATCAAGATCTGGTATTATCCGTTTAGGGCTGCCAGGGCTGTTGCACACACTCGTTGCTCCGCTCCCCCATCACCCATGACGGATCATACAACGTAAATATAAATTTAAACATATGCATTACATAGTTAAAATCATGAAGCAGTTGAGCATGTTATGAATCACAACACAAGCATAAGTTTGTACATGTTCAATTCCTAATCACACAACTATCAAAGGAAATCATACACATAGTTAAAAGAGGTTGAGAATCATACCTCAACACCCTTATACATTACAGTTTGCTAACTACTACTCATTCAGACATTTCAAGAAACACTTGAACTACATACATCACATACATGACATATGTTGATCACATAGGTATTAGGCAAAATCCTTCCACTAGGGAGTTGCCCCAATCATAACACGCGTACACCCACAACGGATAGTCATGGCAAACAGGAATCCAAGTTCCATATTCATTCAGCCATTTCCACAAACACTTGGGCCACACATTTTAGCATATATAGTGTATATTGGTCGTGGCGTGATTTAGGGCAAATCCTTTCGTCAAAGGGGTATCGCCAATACAACAATCATGAATCCATGACAATTAGTCATGGCGAGCACGAATGAGAATTCCATACTCATTCAGTCATTTTCACAAACACTTAGAATACACTATTACAACACATGGTGTATGTTAGCAGACATGTATTAGGGCTATCCTTTAGCCAAACGAGTATTTTATCCATGTATAATATATTACTACAACAAATAATCATGGTAAATACATCTCCAAAATTTATACGTATACAGTATTTTCTAGAATACGCAATTTCAACATACATAGTGTATATAAGTAAAACATGTATTTAGGCGAATCCTTTTGCCAAATAAGTATTTTATCCATATATCGTATATCCATATAACAAATAAACATGTCAAACATATTTCCAAAAAATATACGTATACGGTATTTTCTTCAAATACCTAGAATATGTAGAATTCCATATTTTTCATCTTTAATCAAAACGGAAAACAGACAGCACTTTGTACATGTGTAATTGCATGCAGATCATGAATCTATCATTATCTGACATTGAAAGCGTTGAAAACCATAACCTATACACCTAAAGTCCGCACCTTTTGTCGTAGAATCGTAACGGAGTTGATAGGTTTGCTAAGCTTCCGTATTCGGCAGTTTGGCAACCTAGAGAACGAAATAGGTTAGCTATTTCACAACCTACAACAGTCTAAACCCCAAAACAGATTAGGGTTAGGGTTTCTTACCTAGAAATGACGCCGAAAACGCCAGAAAAGCGTCAAGAAAGGGATGGTGCAGCCCGTGTGGTGGCAGGGAACGACGGCAGGGAGATTCTCCCTCTTCTCCCTCACTTCCTCTCTCTTTTCCCTCTCTCAAAACCTAAATTCGTATGGCTGCCATGAGAGAGGGTTTAAGGTCCTTATATAGTCTCAAAACTCACCGAAATAGACTCTTGTTCAAGGGTTACTGCTAATATAGGTATTTCGTCACTTTTCCAGCTCAAAAGAGAGGTTCTGGTGGCCCTCCTTGAGCCAAACGTCAGACTTAAGCTCACCACACATGGATCTATGTGGGATTACATTTTCGACTCGATCGGATTCCCAGATCGCACGTGGCGGACCACTTTCAGTTCAACGGTCAGTGGGCCACGATCCGAAATTCCAAGTACATGTAAATGTTCCTGAAATTTTTCCTGATCTGAGGGTGTAATTTGGTCTGATTCTGACGGTCTGGTTACTTAATACTGATGCGCAAGCGAATGGTGCCAGATCACTATTCCAGATATTTATTTTGTAAAGGGAATAGTGTTTTTCACACTCCCTCGCTCCGGATACAAACGAATGGCCGTGGGACATCGGCTGGACCTGATTTTTGAGATGGTTGTCAAGCCCAGCGAAGCAGTCCTAGTTCCTTAACTTTGTGTTAATTGGACTTCCGACGTGCAGCCTAGACCTAATACGAAGTTTCATTTCATTCCCGAGAGCAGCCGGGAAATGAGTTTGGTTCTAAACTTTAAGGTAACCTAGAGTCACTGATTTTGCAAGTTTTGGGTCTTGCAGATCGTATTTAAAGCGATCCCAACGGATTTCATGGCTAATCGAGTTTTGCACTTAGTTAACTTTGTTAAATTTCTAAAGGATTTAATCCTAATTGTTTTCTGGGTGAGATGGTACTTAGGCCTTTGTAGTTTGTATATAAAGTGATCCAAGTTTTAATACTTAGCTAGTTTAAGTTAGTGTCTAGGGCGAAAGTGCTTTGAAAAATTGAAAGCATAAGGTAGTGAAGGGTGGGATTTGTGAAGAAAATGGTTTAAAGAGCAATTTTAGATTGTGGGATTGAGTTTTGACAAGTTAATAAGGTGTTAGGAGCAACCCATTGCCTAAGGACGTCTAATCCCAGGTTGGCAAAAATCTGGGATGTTACACATATATACTGCGGCCTCTTGACTGTTTGTCAAAGCTGTTTTTTGAGTAAAACGCGAGTATGTTGACGTAACAGGACTTATAAAGAGGGGAGACATTGGAGTCTCGTTTGATTCTTGTGTACTTCCTGTGCTTTTAACCGATCGAGGTGATATAGTTATAAGCGAGCTTGTTTGAGGTGACATAGGCATCAGTGATCCTATCATCAGTGCTTTGCCTTTCTGCGACTCAGTCCATTTGGTCTTTGGAGCGATTAAAGCCGGGAAATCGTGCAACGAGAACTGCGAAGCAGCTTGTTCGGGATAAATTGCAGGAGGGGCGAGCTCAGGTTTTCTTCTAGCTATGCTACGCGTGACCGGTCCCTCAGTTCTTGGTACAAGTACTTTTGCTTTGCGGTTCTTTAAAGTCTTTGCTTTTGTCTTCTTGGACAGGACCAAAGTCCAATTCTCATCGCTTTCTTGTGGTTGAGGTGAGACGGAAATAACTCCCACTGTTACTTGAATCGCTTTGCGCCTGCTTGTAGTGCTTGCTTTCGTATGCTCAGGAGTTTGGCTCGGCGCATATTCAATTACAAATCCAGTAGCGGTGAATCGGAAGTTCACTTTTCTCGCAACGTTAGCCATTAGCAATGTAGTGTGATTGAATTTGGGTACCTTCAATAACAAAACATTCATGAAATTAGTATATGGAAGATTAAGTAAACTATCTTAGAGATGAAGGGGAGGATGTTCCCACTGAGAGTCGCCATTTTGGCGTCTGAAAGACGCCAAAAACAGTAATGAGAGTGTTGTAACTTTCCCAATGTTAGTGTTAAATAAGATATGAAATTCCCCAGCAGAGTCGCCATTTTGTTTCGACAAGAAAACAAAAGTATTTGATTTGGGGATTATCTTATTCAAACATAACAATGAAATAGCTACAGAAACAATCATCACATTTTATTGATTCTGAATTTATTTACATCCTCAGGTATCCCTTGATTCTAAAACAGTTTACAAAGAATTCATTGCAAGCTACAATTATAACGGTTGAATATGAATTTCGACAGCATAACAGCGCTGATTTCAATCATCTCCTATGACTTAGGAGGAATAGATAAGTCAACTAATTAATCTTCAAGAGAATAGAGATTTCGGCAGCATTTCAGTGCTATTCTGGTCATCTCCTGAAACTGAGGAGGAATACGCCTTTTCGTCGATGATTCTTCCCTTCCTCCTGAATAAGAAAACTTGAAGATTTGAAGACTCTAGTCATTCCAGCAGTATATCAGCCCATTGCTGTTATAGACTGTCTATCAGTCGGTTTGCGCGAGTCCGCGCAAACTACATGCTTTGTGCGGGTCCGCGCAAACTACAGGAGCCCAATGCTCCTTTGCGCGGGTCCGCGCAAACTACAAGAGCCCAATGCTCATTTGCACCTTCTGTCTTCTTCTTCGTCTTTCTTCCACTCTGAAATCTTCTCCCCCTTTTGAGAGAAAGAACAGGGTATTTATAGACATTTTTACTGATGTAAATCTCTGTTCTAGTTGATGTGGGACAAAATAACATCCAACCTTTTTTATACCTCCATAAAACACTTTGTGCGGACCAGCGCAATCGATATTCTTTGCACGGTCTCGCGCAATCTACCATCCCCGCGCAACCTGTCTTCACTGATCAACCCGAGCAATCCATTTACTTTGCGCGATCCAACGCAATCTATTCTCTTTGCGGAACCCGCGCAAAGTCATCTTCAAATTGATTTCTTTGATCTTTAAACTGATTTTCTTGATCTTTCCTTTCTTCAGTTCTTTGCTTATTTTATGCCTCAACATATTGATAATTTGTTATCTGCTAGGCCCCTGCTTCAAACTACTGGGGTCTTGGTTCTGCTTTTCCATTTGTGTGTTTCCCATTGAGTTACAGTCAACATATGTGTTTGTTTCTTTAGTAGAGCAGAGGATGGGTAGTCATGTGAGGGTACTCTAATTTTTACAATACAAATCACTAGAGTTCGTTTACATTGTCCAACTTTTCCAATTGACACTTCCACATAAATTTTTCAGTAGTACTCAACTACAACACTAGAATGAGAAACACTTCCCGTCTTTTTGTTGCTCCAGTGATTTAAAGTGGGGCAAACAAGAGTCGTCGTAGAGAAAGTTATAAGAATTTTTTGGACTGGACTATTCAGAAACCAAACAGATGCCATAAACAATCTGAATTGGTGCCAATGACAGCTAGAACTTCATGTTCGACTTTCTAACCTTTGCACGATAGTGTATTTCCTTTATGAAATTTTCCATTAAATGAAGTTATTTTCAGTGTTCAAAATATCAGTATTGCATTCTTGGGATACAAATATGGATCGATTATCACACGGGATATATCGTTTGTATCGGGTAATTTATTGCACATTTTTGGGAAACATGGGAAAACATTGGGAGAATTGTTGAATTTTTCAATGAAACTTAGTGATTATTACCTTAATACACACTTTTAAGTCATTACATCTCAAAAAAGAAATACACGTAGAAGGTTTCGTTTGTATAGGGTCCTAAGCTATGCGCTATCTGACTGAACTGTTGCAGCTATATTCAAAATTGCATACATAACATTTAGAGTGTATGTGTTGATCATTTCATTAAACACTCCTATATACTTCGAAATTAGTCTCAATTAACAGTTGGTTGAAGGGAAATTTTGAAAAAATAATAATAATATTTTAATAAATTTTCTCAATTTTAATTAAAAATGATTTCTCAATAAATCCTATGGCTATACTGGCATAATGGATTTTTTTTCCTTCCCAACTGCCAGAATTTAGGTGAGCTTGATGTTGTTTGATGGATGAGCTTGAGCTTGGATGGATGAGCTTGATGCTACTTTGGGTACTTATACTAAAACTTCTGATAAATTTTGCATGTTTTTTCCCTTTTGTTTTCCCATGATCTTACCCTGGTTCTGTATGGTCTTAAAGATTTAAAGAATGTCTCAATTGTGGGCCATTACGTAAAGGACAGCATGAAAGGTCCACAATTCATAATTATAAGGTATATTTGCAGTGTTCGTGTTTATTCATTTCATTTAAGGTCAGATTCATGCATTTTATTTATTTTTGGGCATTGTTGTACATATATAGACGCTTTGTGTATTTTCTTTGTCATTCCATGGCAGTTCCATATATTGAGGATAACCCCTAGTTTCTAGTTGATTTGAACCATTTTCTAATGCAATAAGATCCAATAATCCAACAGGTCATAAAGTATATGTTCAGAGGGTACCTAGAGGAGCAGGGGGATTGCTAATCATCTTCGTTGTGAAGCTTTTAATTTGATTATAGCAGTAGATGGGACGTTTTTTTTTTTTTTTTTTTTTTTTTTTTTTGTTTACTCCTTTTGATATATATGGTTTTCATTCTTAATTCCTTCTGTAGGATAGCTTGGTTGTAATTTTGTGGCCTTAAATGTGTATGAATGCATGTGATTATTATTCAGTCGTTCTTATCAGCTTAATAATTTTCTTCTGCAGGAAAGGTTAGTTGTGCTTCAGTCATCCGACCAATCCTTAATACTTCAGTCTAAAATTCATGATTAGGCATTTTGTGATCGTTAGTTGTCTTTCCAATGCTTGATAACTTGATATGATTGCATTCATTATCTGAGTCTCTCTCTTTTATTCTTTTTAGCTGAAATGGTTATTTTTTTTCTTTTATATTCCTATCGCTTAAATCGATGATGCAGAGGATGAAATGACTAGTGTTTTTTTGGAAACCAATCAAGGCAGGTGTTGGAAATTGAGGATGTTGCTAATTTGAATCCTTTGTTTTGATGTACCGCATGACTTATTTTCCCATTTTTGGAATCCACTTCTATATCCCTTTGTCATCTCTATATCTAGCTAGCGACACTTTATCAACATCTCATTAGTTTATTAAAAAAAAAAAAAAAAAAAAAATTCTTCATCCTCAACTTCACCTAATCTTGTGGTATTTAATGTGCTCAAGTTTTTGATGTGTTTGTTTATCTATATGTCAGAAAGATGATCTTAGAACTGTGGTGTCCTATCTATGAAGCAACCCAAAAATTTCATGCTTGTCTTTGGGGACGATCTATGGGTACTGTCACAAGGTAGTTAATCACACAATCTTTGAAACTAATAATTTCTTGATTGTTGAATTATAGTATCTTGATCTATTAGCTATAATTTCATGGTCATCTGTGCTAATTTATTTCTACTTGTAAAAATCTTCATTTGTATGCCTCTCTCTCTCTCTCTCTATCATGTACACAGACTATCCTCTGTTCTTGACATTAAGACTTATCTATTTCAATTTTGATCATTCATTCAGACATTCAAATGGGAATAAGTCTGTTGCATGGATTTGTAATTTGATTCAGACACTTCTTACATCTTTGGTTGCTTTTTTCTCATCTTAAAAATGACTATAGGGTTAAAGAATCAGAACATATCATCCCATGCTTTATAATTTTTCAAAACTGTGCCATCCGGTTTTTCTTTTTAACTGATCTATTAATGTTAGTAGGCTAATGGTGCAAATTGAAGAAGTTTGAATATCAAATAAAATAGGTTTGTAGATTTTTTCAAGATATTAGTCATTGCATTGTGATTTTTTATTCTGTTGCATGGTATTTTGTGGCAGCTTTTAGGGAATAAGGTGGATGTGCCCCTCACTTAATAGGTGTATCCTTTTCTTTTTCATTTCTACACACTTCTCAGTGGTGCCATCCACCACTACCATTAAAAAAGAAAACAAAAGAAAAAAAACTAACAAAGCAAGAAATAAATAGTTCATAACTTTGTAAAGAAGAGAATCATGTGGCAAGGGATTCCAAAAATTTTGTGAAACAGGATCCACAGTTCCTGGTCAACAACAAACATGACCTTGATAAGAGTTATAAGCTTTAAACAAACATTCCATTATGAAAAGAATTAAAAAGGAACAAAAAGTACTTCTAATAAAGAAATGAATATCTCACGTTTAATTGATGGCGGGTTTTAGTGGAGAAGATCCGTGGCAATGTTTACCCGCACGTATGAAAAAAAAAATCATTTTTATTTGGATTTTTATTTATGATTTTTGGTTTTTTCTCTTGTTTCTAGATGGATTGGTCTCTGCAATTTTTTTATGTTTTTGTTTTAATTTTCTTTGTACTGTCTGTTTGATTGTAAAGATGTGGAGTTTGTGAGAAATGGGTCGTCTTTGTACTGTTGATTTTGTGTGTGCTTCTGATGAAGTATCTATGCTTTATTATTATTATTATTGGATCGACTATGAATCTAAATACATTTTCAATGTACCTTTCTTACACTTCTGGAAATTTGATATGGATATTTTGGGAGAAGAGAAATAGTACTCTAGTTATAACCATCACTTGTGCTAATGTGTTGAGTGTGCCCATCATCACATGGTTCATTTAATTGTAAAGAAATGGAATTTGCAAGAAATGGGTCGCCTTTGTTTCATTGATTTTATCCGTTTTTAAAGAAATATTTTTTAAGGGATGTGAAATTGACTACATTTTCTATATACCTTTTTAAACTCTAGAAATTTGATATGGATATTTTGGGAGAAGGGAAACAGTCAACTGTGACCAGTTGTACTGATCATGCATGCCAACGTGTCTAGTGTGCCTGCCATCCTATTGTCTCTTTGATTGTAAAGATATGGAGTTTGTAAGAAATGGGTCATCTTTGTTCTATTGATTGCGTCTGTTTGCAAGGGATCATTTTGGATGATGGTAAATGAGGCAAGTTTAAATGATTTACTGCGTTTGGATGCCGTAAAATACTAGAAAATCATTTACTAGTTGAAAATGAGTTACCACCTTTTCCCCCTTTTCATTTGCTAGCCAAAACCAGGAATTTCATTTGCTAGCAAGTGATTTATCTACAAGAAGCCTCCAACAGCTCATATGAACTTCAATTTTTCACTTTTTCATAGGTTTGTCTGGAGATTCAGTTTTTGAACCTTGTTTCTTTATCTATGCAGAGAAATAAGGTGTGGGTTTTTGAAATGGTCAAGCTATATGTCCTAGAGGGGGGGTGAATAGGACTATGCCAAATTAAAATTAAAACAACGGAATAAACAATAAAGAGATAGCCTTACAAAAATAAATCAATTCACAATGCTGAAATACACTCAACCTCAATTAACAAGTATTGAGAGGTTGATATGAATTCAGTTCTAAGGACAACCTTACACCATAAAAACCAAAGGTTTATGGCAGGACAACCTTATTTGTAGAACGTCCTTTGTATCAAGAACTCAATAAAAATAAATAGCAAGGAATTGAAATAGATTGCAGAAATTTAAATCTAACTTATTACAACATTCCCCACACTTGCTTGAAATGTAAATATTTACAACATTCACAACCACACATACATTCCACAACTTTGAATGATAAAAGGTAAAAGTTTAAGCAAGCATTCAATCCACAAGACAAAGAATTATAGTGGTTCGCCTGTGTGTTCACCACCTGTTAAACAACAGCCACACAAAATGCTACTCCACTCCTAATATCCTCACACAGGGGATATTAACGTTCACTATCAAAATAGGTTTCACAGGTTCACCTAAAACCTTCACAATTGTGTCTTTTTAACTTGGGCTTAGACATTCCAAAAACCCCTCTTTCTGAGTTTTCTGGCTCTCCTCAGATAACCACACAAATGGAATTTTTCTGGCAAATCCCAAACAAAAACCAAAGGAATGAGAATTTTTCAGAATTGCAAAATACCTGGATTTCTCCTCTTGTAGTAGCCCGGAAGAACCAATCGGAGTAGAAGTACGAATATGGAAGTTCAATGTCCAATACTCACTTTAAAATGGTTCTAAGTTCTAATTGATTTTAAGTTTAATCAACTTAGGGCTAGCTGTATTTGATTTTGATTCCGTAAAAAAGGAATTAAGAATTTCCCATTTTTCTAATCAGATTGGAATGCAAATCAAAATCAAATAACACTAAGCTAACAAAAGGAAATAGAATTATACACAATGTAGCTAAAAACAAACACAAACTTATCTCAGAGTGGAGCCTTGAATTTACTTAGTTTTCAATGAATAACTCTGAAATTCGTGTGTTATTTATAGCTGCAGAATTCGTTTTCGACTGGTCCTAAGGACACCATGATTGATCGAAGGAGAAACAGATTTTTGAATTTTTGAGCGCGATCGGATCAAACCGTTGTACGACCGGTCATAGGCAGTCCACAACTGGTCGAAGGCAATTCACGACTGGTCGAGACCCCTCTACGACTGGTCGTGCGACACTTGATTTAGTCACTGGAGTTTGAGTCGTAACTTTACGACTGGTCGAAGGTCGAGTCCAGACCATCCCACGATCGGTCTAGCAGACTCCAGGACTGGTCGTAGCCAAAGAAAAAATATGATAAATTGCAACAACTCTAAGACTGGTCCTGGAATTTTTTAGACTGGTCGAACCAGTGCTAGGACTGGTCGAACAAGGTCTAGGACTAGTCTTAGAACAAACCAAATTCATATATTAATATTCAAATGAATTATGTAGCCAAAGTGACCTACCCTAAGGTCAATCTAAGGTTTATCATACCTGGGCCATGAAGTATGGACATTGAAAACTTCATTTGCTTAGACTTTGAACATTATGAAGCTTGAGTTCTTCTTGATGTAGCTTGACTACTTCACAAGCTTTGAAATCAATGTCATTTTGAGTTGCACTTGAGTCCCAAACTATGCTTGAGTCTTGATATTGAATACACGTGAACTTGAGCTTGAGTCTTGAATTTGAATACACGTGAAGTTGAGCTTGAGTCTTGAATTTGAATACACGTGAACTTGAGCTTGAAATAGCTTGAAGAATTTATCTTCTTGACCTTCTTGACTTCAGTTGTTGATATGGTGTCTCGAACAAATTTATCAAGATATAAACAAAACACACATACAGAAGTTTTGACATACAAAATTTGACAACCAAAGAGGAATCAAATCATAGCACTTACAATCTCCCTCTTTGTCAAATTTGTGACAAAACATACTTCAACAAGAGAAGCACCAAAGCACAACATGTATATTAACGAATCATACACTAGTTGTCATGAACTAGCATACAACATACAACCGCTTAACTTCTTAACTTCCCTTGTGTACAACTCCTATATCTCCCCCTTAGTAGTACACTTCAACCATCCCATCACATCATCAATCTAATCATAATAAATTCTCCCTCTTTTTGTCAAAATATGACAAAGGAAGAAACACAAATAGGATGTAGAAGATAGTAAAGTAATGATTAAGTCATAAATAGAGAAAGATTAAAAGTTAAGAGTGCAGAACATAGCATAAGGAGATATAAAGTCAAGTCAGATAGAGTCTAACACAACCAGAGAAAGTAAAGAGTATTATAGTTATTACAGACCAAAGATTAAAATCTTAATTCGATCCAGAAGAAGGAGCAGCTATGGTAGGATCAATTTGATGAAGGCCTTTTTGTAAGCGCCCAAAATACTTGCGCATATTTTTAAATTGCAGATTGTGGCCAACATTCATATTTTCTACCTTCTCTTCTAATGCACTTAGACGAGCATTGAAATCAGATGGCACAAAGTCAGGATCATTCCCAGAGTCAGAATCCATTTCATTAAAAATATCATTCATATTGATATCATCTGGAGGAAGATCATCACCTTCTTCATCATTCCCAGCCTCAGCAGCAACTCCACCATCACCAACATCAACTTGGCCTGGAACCAATTTCAACTTCATTTTGTTTATGTTGGAGTTGTTGAATATTAGGTGTTGGATAGGAGCCTCTCCGACGGGCATAGCGACTAACATGTGAGTGGCTAATACATTCAACAGATATCCAAATGGAATATCACCATGACCAGGATGAATAAGGAATTGAATGATAGAGGAACAAATAAAAGAGGGCAAACAGACATTAGCACTAGTAACGATTGAGTAAAAAATACGAACCATAAGCAGAGTCAACTCAGTCTTGTTTCCAGAGTGGCGATACAGATTAGAAGTGAAGATACGATGTAAAACCCTGTATCTGGGTAACAGATATCTGGATTTGAGGGCATTCCCATTTTCAGTCCATGGTGCATTCATGTTACACAACGCTCTAGTATAAACACGTTTTTCAAATTCTGACACTTTCTCAGCAAGTGTGCTAGAATGAATACCATCATCATTTACTGGAATGTCCATATGGCCTGAAATTAAATGTTGATTAACAGGAAAAGGCCCTTCTCTAGTAGCAATAGTAAAAGTTAGTTCCTCAATAGAGAATTCAGTTATGTATGCAACCATGGCCTGCGCTATGGATTGGTATGTCGGCCCACCCCAGTGTAAAATGTTTTCCCATCCTATAGATTGAAGGAGAGGAAGAAGACCGAAAGGAGTGATATGGTTTAAACTGATAGCTTTTTTAACAATCACATTGAGCATACGCAAATCACGTACATATGGTGGATCATCTTCAGGAGCCTAAGATGGCGTCTAGTGATAACATTCGATCTAGAAGAAGAAGCACCTCTAAGATTTTTCTTTTTACCTCTAGGATCCATTTTCTCGAAGAAATACAAGAAATATCAAGAAAATAGAGATGGGTTTCTCTAGATTTAGCAAGTGAGAAGAAAAACCCAAAAACTTGAAGAATGAGTTGAAATAGACAACTACAATCAAGAAATTGAAGAGAAAAGACTAAGATTCTTCAAGAAATCAAGAAAACATTCTAACCTGAGCGAATCGAACAGTGGGGTTCGACTAGTCGAGCCACGTCTTGTTGGAGAGAAAAGTTAGAATGAAGATGATGAGATTTTTCCCCAAATAAAATCAATCAGCGCACTACATGACTGGTCGTGGGATGTCCTCGACCGGTCGTGCCACGACTGGTCGAGCACGTCCTCAACTGGTCGTGTACTAGAAAAATAAATAAACATGCATTTTTCAAGAAATTTTGAAATATAAACCATTAAAGTATTTACAATATGATACAGAGATGCATGCTCAATCATTTTAAATTGCACATATTGAGATCGAATTTCAACTTATTAAATCTGCTTTTGTCGAGCGGTTTAGTGAAAATGTTAGCAAGCTGAGTCTTGGTTGGAATATATTCTAAAGATATTTCATTTTCTTCTACTAATTCACGGATATAATGAAATCTAATGTCAATGTGCTTAGTATGTGAATGCTGGATTGGGTTTTTGAAATATTTATCGCACTGGAATTATCACAGTATAAAACCATCGAGTCCTGTGCAATTCCATAATCACTCAACATACGTTTCATCCAAACCAGCTGAGTACATACATTTCCAGCTGCAATGTATTCAGCCTCAGCAGTTGAGAGTAATATGGAACTTTACTTCTTGCTAAACCAGGAAACCAAGCAATTTCCAATGTAAAAACAACCACCACTGGTTGATTTCCTGTCATCAATATTACCAGCCCAATCAGCATCTGAGTACCCAGCTAATTGAACACTAGTATCATAAGGATACCAAAGACCCAAATTAACTGAACTTGCGACATATCGAATAATTTTCTTAACAGTAGTTAAGCGAGATTCTTTAGGATTAGATTGATATCTAGGACAAATTCCAACACTTAAAGCAATATCAGGTCTACTTGCAGTTAAGTAAAGCAAACTGTCTATCATGCTACAATACAATTTAGGATCTACATCTTTACCTATAGAGTCTTTTGAGAGTCTTAGAGTTGTACTCATAGGAGTATCAAAATTCTTACCATTCTCAAATCCGAACTTCTTAATCAAGTTCAAAGCATATTTAGATTGTGAAATAAAAATTCTATCAGTTTGCTGTTTTACTTACAATCCTAAGAAATAATTTAATTCCCCAACCAAGCTCATTTCAAACTTAGATTTCATCAAATCTGCAAATTCAATAGTCATGTTAATACAAGTTGATCCATAAATAATATCATCAACATAAATCTGAACCATTAAGATATCATCGTTATGTTTCTTAACAAAAAACATCTTATCGACACTACCCATTTGAAAATTATGACTTAGTAAAAACTTAGTCAATTTTCCGTATCATGCCCTGTGAGCTTGTTTCAGAAAGCCTTTTTAAGGCGGTATACATGATTAGTAAACTTAGGGTCTTCAAACCCTGCAGGTTGTTCAACATATACATCTTCCTGTAAATCACCATTTAAAAAGGCACTCTTTACATCCATTTGATAAATTTTAAACTTTCTAAAGGTTGCAATGGATATAAAAAGTCTATCTATCTGAGTGTACCCATGTATCTGAGTGTACCCTTGTACAACCAGTCTTACCTTGTTTCGAATTATATTTCCAAGTTCATCAGACTTATTTTTGAACATCCACTTAGTTCCTATAATGTGTTTATCTTTAGGTCTAGGAACAAGATGCCAAACATCATTTCGAACAAATTGATTAAGTTCTTCCTGCATCGCTACTATCCAGTTTTCATCAGAAAGTGCTTCTTTTACATTTACCGGTTCAATCTGGGATGTAAAGCATACGTAATTACGTATGTCTTCTAGTTGTCTATGAGTGCGCACACCAGTGAGAGGGTTTCTAAGAATTTGAGTAGTTGGATGATCTTTGACAGTCCTTAATTCAGGATTAATTTCACTTGATGAAGTATCTGGTTTTTCAATTATAAGAACTTCATCATTATCTGAACTAAGGGCAGATGTATTCAAGTGATCATCGATGACCACGTTAATTGACTCTTGAATCACACTGGTCCTGTTGTTCAGTACACGTTATGCACGACTGTTTAAAGAATATCCTAAGAAGGTTCCTTCATCACTCTTTGTGTCAAACTTTCCCAAATTTTCACGGTCACGCAAAATATAATACTTGCTGCCAAAAACTCGAAAGTATTTGATAGTCGGCTTCTTATCAAACCGTTATTGTTGATAAGAAGGTCCCTTCATCCTAAGAAGGTTCCTTCATCACTCTTTTTATTATCAGATTTACAAGTATAGACACGGTTAATAATGTAGCAGGCAGTATTCACTGCTTCTGCCCATAAATTTCTAGGGAACTTCATGCTATTCAACATAACATTTCTCATTTCTTTGAGAACTCTATTTTTCCTTTCCACAATACCATTTTGTTGTGGAGTTCTGGGCGCAGAGAATTCATGTGATATTCCCTGATCGCTACAGAATTTCTCAAAACCGCTATTTTCAAACTCGGATCCATGATCACTTCGGATCTTACTGACTTGAGAACATTTTTCAGTTTGGATCCGTTTGATAATCTTTTTCACTTCATCAAGGGTTTCTAATTTATCCCTTAAAAATGAAACCCATGTGAATCTTGTAAAATCATCTACAATAACCAAGATGTATTTTTTGTCACCTCGACTTTCCGTTCTAGTTGGTCCTATAAGATCCATGCTGAGAAGCTCGAGTGGTCTTAATGTGGTATTGGAGTTCACTTTTTTGTGAGAGCTCCTAGTTTGTTTACCATACTGACATTCACCACATATCGTCTACTTTTTTAATCTTAGGTAGACCTCTAATAAG
This sequence comes from Magnolia officinalis, assembly GCA_021015155.1. NCBI lineage: Eukaryota > Viridiplantae > Streptophyta > Magnoliopsida > Magnoliales > Magnoliaceae > Magnolia > Magnolia officinalis. The sequence goes on from JAJHSJ010000009.1 coordinate 47,401,146, forward strand.
TTCTCTTTTGCTCAATCTGTATAAATTCCGGTAGTGTACATGTCCAAGGCGTTTATGCCATAATTCTGTCACATCGGTATAGAACATGTACAACGTTTGATTAGATGAGCTACCATTGCTTACTATATAGCAGTTTTCAGAAGTTCTGTGACCAGTTAATATTACAGAACCCTTTTTATCAATAATCTCACAACCTTGATTAGAAAATTTAACACTATGGTTGTTTTCGTATATTTAAGATATGCTTAACAGGTGTTTTAGTCCCTCAACATATAAAACATTCTTAAATAAGGGAAGATTATAGAGTTGAACCGTTCCTTGGCCAATAATCTTGCAATTGCTACCATCACCAAATGTGACTGACCCATCAGTCATATCTTTTAGATCGGTGAATAGAACCTTGTCACCTGTCATGTGCCTGGAACATCCACTGTCTAGGTACCATTTTGAATGGCTTGTTGCTTTGAAAGCAGTGTGGGCAACCAAGCAGGCAACTTTAGGAACCCATTTCAGAACTGTTTTGGGTTTAGAAACATAGTTGGTCTTTTTCTGTTTATAGTTGTGGGAAGGACCTACTGAGTTAGATTTTAAGAGCTCCTTGAGTAAATTAACTATTTTTTCAGCCAGTGGGTTTCTGTTCTGATTTTTGAAATTGATATAGCTTCTTTTAGGTTTTTAAAAAGTTTTTGTATTTTTAGAAAAACCTTGACAAATACCTTTTTCTTTTGAATTTGAGGCTTCACCTTTCACAAAGTTGGGAGTACTCTTCTGTTTATGAGGTATGTTCTCATCATAACCCAACCCGGATCGATCGCCACATTTTCTAGATCCGGATAAAAGTTTTTCTAACTTTAGATCTCCTTAGGCATACCTCCATGTATCATTCAAACTCAGAAGAGAAGATACTTCATTCTTAAGTTGGTCATTTTCAAATTTAAGATTTTCAATCAGGGAGGTTTTGAATTCTAAATCACATTTAGTTTTTTCAAAAAAAATTGAAATATGGGATTTTTCTAAAACTGGTGACTCAAAATTTTCTTTAAGTTTTAAAAACTTTTCTTTTTGAAGTTTTAGTTTTACGACAATTTTACAAGTTTCCTTGTATAGGGCATTGTAAGCATCTTGAAGATCTTCTTCATTTTCATAATCACTATTCAGATTTTCTTCACTAGTTGAATCATCATGATCTGAAAAAGTGAACTTAGCTAGAGTCATAAGGGCCTTAACTTCATTGCCCGACTCGGTTTCAGAATCTTCTAAATCAGAAGTAGCTTCAGACTCAGATGATTCATCCCAAGTAGCCAACATACCCTTCCTTCTGGGTTTGTCCTTTTTAGGACATTTGTTTGCTAAATGCCCATATTCATAGTAGTTGTAACACTGACTGTCTTTCAAAGATTTTCGAGTTTTGGGTCTAAATTTCTTTTTATCATTTGATTGTTGAAGATCAATCCTTTTCTTAATTTTGAAAATCTTATAAAACTTCTTTGATAAAAGAGCCATATCATTTTTTGAATCAGAGTTTTCTTTAGAAACATTTGTAGAAGATTTCAAAGTTATAGATTTACCTTTAGGAGCTTTAAAATTTAATTCATAGGTTTGTAAAGAAGCAATTAGTTCTTCTACCCTCATATTATCTATATCACGAAGTTCCTGGATCATGGTTACTTTAGAGTTGAACCGTTCAGGAAGAGAGCGTAGTATTTTTGCACACACTTTACTTTCTGGGATTTTATCACCAAGACCCCACATTGAGTTTACAATGTCATTTAATCTTGTGTAAAAGTCCATAAACATTTCATTTTCCTCCACATGAATTTCTTCAAATTTGGTTGTGAGGAGTTGGACATTAGTTTTTTTGACAATTAATGCACCCTCGTGTGTCATTTCTAATATATCCCAAGCTTGCTTTGCAGTATCACAAGATATGATTCTTTTGAACTCATCCGGTGATAGTGCGCATGTGATTGCATTTAGTGCTTTTGCATTGGCACTACTCTCACTTTTCTAAAGTGTGGACCAAGAAGTATAAGGTGTTATTCTCATTGATTTTAATCCATTGATACTAGTTACTTCAATGGTAGGAGGGTTCCATTCAGTCATTGTGGCTTGCCACACACTCTCATCCATTGATTTGAGGAAGATCCTCATTCTGGCTTTCCAATAGGCATAGTTGGAGCTATCAAAGGGTGGAGGCCTAGTGACTGATAGGCTATCAAAATTTGACATCTTATATATATAACTTAGATTGTTAGCTCAGGAAATAAATCCAAAAAAAAAGCAATAAGAGCGAGCTATTAGGCTCTGATACCACTTGAAATGGTCAAGCTATATGTCCTAGAGGGGGGGTGAATAGGACTATGCCAAATTAAAATTAAAACAGGGGAATAAACAATAAAGAGATAGCCTTACAAAAATAAATCAATTCACAATGCTGAAATACACTCAACCTCAATTAACAAGTATTGAGAGGTTGATAAGAATTCAGTTCTAAGGACAACCTTACACCATAAAAACCAAAGGTTTATGGCAGGACAACCTTCTTTGTAGAACGTCTTTTGTATTAAGAACTCAATAAAAATAAATAGCAAGGAATTGAAATAGATTGCAGAAATTTAAATCTAACTTATTACAACATTCCCCACACTTGCTTGAAATGTAAATATTTACAACATTCACAACCACACATACATTCCACGGCTTTGAATGATAAAAGGTAAAAGTTTAAGCAAGCATTCAATCCACAAGACAAAGAATTATAGTGGTTCGCCTGTGTGTTCACCAACTGTTAAACAACAGCCACACAAAATGTTACTCCACTCCTAATATCCTCACACGGGGGATATTATCATTCACAATCAAAATAGGTTTCACAGGTTCACCTAAAACCTTCACAATTGTGTCTTTTTGACTTGGGCTTACACAATCCAAAAACCCCTCTTTCTAAGTTTTCTGGCTCTCCTCAGATAACCACACAAATGGAATTTTTCTGACAAATCCCAAACAAAAACCAAAGCAAAGAAAATTTTACAGAATTGTAAAATACCTGGATTTCTCCTCTTGTAGCAACCCGGAAGAACCAATCAGAGTAGAAGTACGAATATGGAAGTTCAATGTCCAATACTCACTTTAAAATGGTTCTAAGTTCTAATTGATTTTAAGTTTAATCAACTTAGGGCTAGCTGTATTTGATTTTGATTCCATGAAGAAGGAATTAAGAATTTTCCCTTTTTGTAATCAGATTGGAATGCAAATCAAAATCAAATAACACTAAGCTAACAAAAGGAAATAGAATTTTGCACAACGTAGCTTAAAAACAAACACAAACTTATCTCAGAGTGCAGCCTTGAATTTACTTATTTTTCAATGAATAACTCTGAAATTCGTGTGCTATTTATAACTGTAGAAATTCATCTTCGACTGGTCCTAGCGACACCACGACTGGTCGAAGGAGAAACATATTTTTGAATTTTTAAGCGTGATCGGATCAAACCGTTGTATGCCGGTCGTAGACAGTCCACAACTGGTCGAAGGCAATCCATGACCGGTCGAGACCCCTCTACGACTGGTCGTGCGACACTTGATTTAGTCGCTGGAGTTTGATTCATAGCTTTACGACTGGTCGAAGGTCGAGTTGAGACCATCCCACGACCGGTCGAGCAGACTCCAGGACTGGTCGTAGCCGAAGAAAAAATACAATAAATTGCAACAACTCTAGGACTGGTCTTGAAATTTTTTAGATTGGTCGAACTAGTGCTAGGACTGGTCGAACAAGGTCTAGGACTAGTCTTAGAACAAACCAAATTCATATATTAATATTCAAATGAATTATGTAGCCAAAGTGACCTACCTTAAGGTCAATCTAAGGTTTATCATACCTGGGACATGAAGTATGGACATTGAAAACTTCATTTGCTTAGACTTTGAACATTATGAAGCTTGAGTTCTTCTTGATGTAGCTTGACTACTTCACAAGCTTTAAAATCAATGTCATTTTGAGTTGCACTTGAGTCGCAAACTATGCTTGAGTCTTGATCTTGAATACACATGAACTTGAGCTTGAGTCTTGAATTTGAATACACGTGAAGTTGAGCTTGAGTCTTGAATTTGAATACACATGAACTTGAGCTTGAGTCTTGAATTTGAATACACGTGAACTTGAGCTTGAACTAGCTTGAAGAATTTATCTTATTGACCTTCTTGACTTCAATTGTTGACATGGTGTGTCGAACAAATTTATCAAGATATAAACACGAGACACATACAGAAGTTTTTACACACAAAATTTGACAACCAAAGAGGAATCAAATCATAGCACTTACAGTTTTCATTTAGCCCAACAATATATGAGGTACTGCTTCGATCTTTTGGAATGGTTTTCTTTGATTTTTTGTTTTTTTTTTTAATATTATAGTGTAATTAAATTGAGAGTTGTTGTAGATGCTAATAGATTCTCAACAAATGTTGTTGTAGATGCTAATAGATTCTCAAGTTTCCATGCATTAATTTATTGAATGCTACTTTTTGACATTTTGTTTTCTTATGTGCAGGATTTTAATTAATTATGCCTGAATTTAGGCCTACAAGCACTTCAGCCTTTTGATGCCACTCGTGCTACGATTGGACCGTATAGTGGATTTATTTTTATTTATTTATTCGAGACCATTTTTAATTTATTGCAATAAATATTATATTTTTTTATTGTGAAGTAATATGAATTTTGTTTAACATTCAATTTTTATTGTATTGCATCATTTTTTATGTTTCAAATAATAAAAAAAATGCAGGCTTTTCAATTGAATTATATATAATAAAAAAATATTATTGGCCTACTGGGGCCTTTCAAATCTATACAAAGACTTTTACTTGCGCTTGTGTACACTTTTATCGGCGCTTTTCTGTGAAAAAAAAGTGTTCAGAAATAGTGCTTCTATCGGCGCTTGGATAGACTTTTATCGGCACTTTTTACACTTTTGTTGGCGCTTCTGTTAGAAATACCAGTGGCTACCAAAAGCGACGGTAAAGTCAGAATGTGCGCCGGAAAAGGGTATAGAAATACTGGTGCTCAGACAAGCGCCAGTAAAAGTGTGCTAGCACTGGTAAAGCTTTTATCGACACCCCCATTTACTAGTGCTTGCCTAGCGCCGAAGCAAACGTCGACGCTTTTAGGGGTTTTTAGCGGCGCTTAAAAGCGCCGGTAAAGGTCCTTCTTCTTGTAGTGACGTGATATTGGCTTGCACTATAAATAAGGTTTTCACATGAACTTTTATCGGGCTATCACAAATAAGAAACCCCTCACTGAGATTTTCTGGCTATCACAAGAAAACCAAATGAGATTTTCTGGCTATCTCAATAAAACTAAAATATAAAAGAAATATACTTATCTTCTCTTTGGAAGACATATTTGTTGATGTAGCCATAGAACCACTTCTCTTGAATGTAGATTGTTCAATGTTCAGTCATATAAACAAGGGTTTAAGGTTCTAGATTGATTTTAAATAGATTCAAACCAATGGCTACTTGTTTGACTTCATTTAAGATCTCAAAAGAAGAGTATTTACTCTCTTTATAAAATGAAATTGACACAATAAGAGATCAAGGAATTAAACAAAAAGCCATTAAAAATATTTAATAAATACCGAGCAATAGCTTGAGCATAATAGGGACTTCTCTCTGTAAAGCTCCAAACTCAAAAATCGAGCTCACAAAATTCTCGATCGTAGAATCCGGCGTCGACAGATTCCGTAGTACCCCATTCACAGATCCCGACACTATGTATACCAGGTTCCAATCCTGGGATCATATAAGGTGGATTTTTGTAAGACCCGTGTCCTAAATCGTACCGTTCCGTAGGCTTCCGCAGTCCTCCCAGTCAGATTACGATGACCAGCAATCTATTATCGGCGTTTGCACATGATCCTGATTCATGTCCCGCATTCCAGAGTTAGCTCGGTTGAGACTCATATCCTTGCGACAACACCATCACCGCGATTCCGACGCCGCGTCTCAAGCGCCGAGGCTATACCTGGGCCAGGAGATGTGGGCCCGCATTCAGTTTGAGGAAAACGCTGCGCGTTGCAAATACCGAGGAAATCTCTACAACACATCATATCAAATGTCAAGTACAACCATTCCATCCCTAAGTACAACAACCACCCAAAGTCAACTCTCTCTCCCTTACACAAGTACACCCATCCATCACTCATCATCCCTCTCTCCCATCACTTCTCTCCCATCATCTCTCTCTCCTCTCTCTCTCTCTCTCTCTCTCTCTCTCTCTCTCTCTCCATTCTCCCAAGCAACCCCACCATGAGAGATGTCCAAGCTATCTCCAAGAGAGGAGAGGTTGGTGTGGCCCACCTCCCTATCTTCCATCTCCACCGTCCAATCACCATTATCGTCCATCAAAGTGGTAGCCGAGGAGCTTAGCTTGCCATTGATCCAAGAAGAAGTAAGAAAGGTGGGTGATTTTATTCATTTGATTTGTGATTGAAGGGCCCACATATGTGGGACCCATCTTGATGTATGTGTTGTATCAAAGAGGGACCCATAATGGCGGGGTCGCTCCGCTACTCCGATCTTTCTCTCTTTCTCTCTCAATCTCTCTCTCTCTATCTTTTTGTGATGATAGTGGAGCCCACTTGATTTTTTTTTTGTGGATCAAGCCATCCATCTATGGGACCAGCTGGATGGTGGGGATTCATCCCACACGTGTGGGGCCTTTTTCTTTGTAAAGTGGAAGTGGATTGGCGGGAGCACCACACATAACTCCCTGGGCGACCATGATGTATGGTTTCATCCAGCCATCCACTGGCCAGGACAGTGGACTCACCATGATTCATTTTTTTATATCCAAATCGTTCATCCTGCATGACCAATTAAGGGCCCACCTTATATGACCGTCTAGATGTTGGACGTCCAGCAGCAGCTGCTGCTAGACTGTTGAAGGGAGAAAACAATGATCAGCTAGATCCTGAGAGGGGTGGGTCACCTGCGTGGACCCCACCATATATGTACTGTGTCCACACCGTCCAACACACGGACGGTGCTAGACGCAACTCGATATATGTGTTGTCCATCCAGGCCATTCGTCGAAGCATGGATGTTGGTCGTTATTTAAAAAAAATAAAATAAAATAAATATGAAATATACCGCTATATTATATATATAAATATAACATGTATATATGTGTATGGTAGGTCCCACGTGGGACCCACCTTGATGTGTGGAAATATCCACACCGTCCAGTGTTTCTGGACGGTGGGGACCAGGCTTGATGTACTCGTTTCATCCACACAGTCCAGATTGAGCTGGACGGTGCTGGACAATGTTTGGTCGGTGCTGTGGACCTCACCTTGATGTATGTTCCATATCCTCACTATCCACAATGTTTGGACGGTGCTGGACAACGTTTGGACAGTGCCGATTTACATGGATAATGTTTGGATGGTGTTGATTTACATAGGCAATGTTTGGACGGTGCTGATTTACTTGGACAATGTTTGGACAGCGTCGATCACCATCAGGGTGCCATGTACCCCATAGTTTGTTGTGTATAGTGATACATATGTTGCGCATGCAATTAGTGAAATGATTTTAGATGTAATCCAAGCTCCTCCTTGAGGTCCGCCTTGATGTATTTTGTGGCCCATCCGTCCGACCGACCTTGATATATTTGTAGCCCACATGAGGCCCATTAGTGTGGCCCATCCATGAGGCCCATTGGTGAGGCCCGAATTGGTATACATGAAGTCTGTTGGTGCGACCCATATAATACAGCTCATGTGATGTGGCCCACTTTACATATGAGGCCCAATGATGACGCCCATGAGCGATTTTATTCACCCATGGGAGAGGTCCGTTATGATGTATTCAAGGTCCATGGGCGAGGCCCATTGTGATGTATTCAAGGGCCACAGGCGAGGCCCATTGTGATGTATTCAAGGCCCATGGGCGAGGCCCATCATGATGTGTTTTAAGCTCTTGAGTGAGGCCCATGGTGTTGTATTCGAGGCCCATGGGCGTGACCCAATGTGATGTATATGTGACCCATGAGTGAGGCCCATGGCAATTTATGTTAGGCCCTTGTGTGGGGCCATGGGCCCACTATACATATGGCTCTATGTGGACCACTCCTTAGGAGCGATGTCAATTAAATGTCCACATTGATGGGCAATGATGGTTGAATGTCCTCATTGTGACCTTCCTTTAGGTCTTGTTAGGCCCATTCTCACCATTCTCTTAGTGGGTTAACTAAAATAAGTAGGCCCCATTCACCTAGACGGATGGCTCCGTACTATCGAATTTGATATAACCACGGCCGAGGGCCGATCTTTATATTATGGTTAATTGGTTGTCCATCTATGAACCCCACCTTGTTTATATATGCTGGTTGTCGGTGCCGATTATCGATGTTGATCGTCAGTGCCGATTGTCGATGTTGAGCATTGGTGGCGATTGTTGTGGTCGATTGTCGATTCTATTCCGATTGTCGTGGCTGATTGCCGATTAGTGATCGAGGCTGATTATCGTGACCGATTGCCGATTCCGATTGTCATGGACGATTGCTGATTTCGATTATCGATCGATTCCAATTGTTGTTGCAGGTTGCCGATTTTGATTATCGAGGTTGATTATCGATCTATTCCGATTGTTGTGGTCGAATGTTGATTCCGATTATCGAGGCTGATTATTGATCGATTCTGATTGTCATGGTTGATTGCCGATAAGCGATCGAGGCTGATTATTGTGACCGATTGCCAATTCCGATTGTCATGGCCGATTGCCGATTTTGATTATCGATCGATTCCGATTGTTGTGGCCAGTTGCCGATTCCGATTATTGAGGCCGGTTATCGATTGATTTCGATTCTTGTCGCCGATTGTCGATTCTGATTATCGAGGCCGATTATTTATTGATTATGATTGTCGTGGCCGATTGTTGATTAGTGATCGAGGCCGATTATCGATTGATTTCGATTCTTGTCTCCGATTGTCGATTCTGATTATCGAGGCCGATTATTTATTGATTCTGATTGTCGTGGCCGATTGTTGATTAGCGATCGAGGCTGATTATCGTGACCGATTGTCGATTCCGATTTTCATGGCTGATAGCCGATTCCAATTATCGAGGTTGATTATCGATCAATTTCGATTGTTGTGGTCGATTGCCGATTCTGATTATCGAGGCCGATTGTCAAGGCCCAATGTGATGTATATGCGGCCCGTATTTAAGGCCCATTGTGATGTACATTTGGCCTATGTTTGAGGCTCAATGTGATGTATATGCGGCCCGTATTTGAGACCCGTTGTGATGTGTATTCAGCCCGTGTTTAAGGCCCAATGTGATGTATATCAGGCCTATGTGATGAGGCCCATTGTGGTTCATTTGACGGCCAGGCGATGGAGCCCATGGTGTAATATATTAGGTCCATGTGAGAGGCCCATCATGATGTGTATTAAGCTCCTGAGTGAGGCCCATGGTGTTATCTATTTGGCCCTTGTGTGAGGTCATGGGTCCACTGTATGTTAGGCTCTATATGGGCCATTCCTTGGGGACAATGTTATTTAAATGTCCACATTGTCGAGGTTGATTGTCAATGACGGTTATTCATACCTGTTATAAGTATGCGACAGCATAGCATCATAATACATGTTCATACGCATCATCTGCATGTTTGTTATGAGATATGAATGACCGCTGCATATGTCACAGTGTTGGTTGTTCTGTGACTCCTTGATAGGCGGAGATTGTCTCACATGAGCGCAAGGTATGCGCATGATTGATGCATGACTAGATTGTATGATCCATGCATCTTGCATTGTGTGCTATGATTACTGTACGCCCTAGCGACATCAGGGTCATAGCCTCCGCAGGCATATTATGGATGACCATATGGGACACCGAAAATTTGTTAATAGCAATGGGCTGTCATAGATGGCCCTGGGTGAAAATCTCTAAACCCTCTTGGTACCAGAGGACGCCCCAACGTCGAGACCGAGTTGATATATATGAGCGCATGAGAGTCGAATATCAGGAGGCTGCGTCTCCCATTGTATTGTGGTCAGTTGGAAGGGGGTGTGGCCTTACCTGCCTGAGGGTAGGGGACATTGCTAGGCTGAGTTTGACCAACTCGTGAATGGGTCCTCTATTGACGTGTTAAGTAGATATTGGCTGACTACTGGTCAGGAAGATGGTGAGGTCTCTTCCACTTGCATGGTTGCGCCGTTAGTGGGCGATAATTTGCATGTAGAGTTACTAGACCCCGATGATGATCCTAAAGAGGAACCGTACTAATATGTGGACTTATTGAGTAAGAGTTACATACTCATTCCTTCACTATCCACTCGGGCTGGTGGTGCACAACTATTTGTTACCTGTACCTTCGCAATGGCCAGGATTTCGATTGGGGCGCATGACAAACCTAAGATCAGGAGCTTACCACATTGAGTGTATCTATCCAAATTTAGGTATGGGACTAGTTTGGATAGAAGTCCTTTGTGATAGGCCCCATAGCCTACAATACCACGTACTATCATCTCGACTTCACACTGCAGTTTGGTCATTTCATTTGCACCACATATTGCATATTACATTACATCCTCAGCATATGGCATTGTATTGAATACTTGGCACTTACCTTGTGCACACACTTACACCACCCTCTAAGCTTTCCATAAGCTTATGCATGATAGATGCGTGCAGGTGATGTTAGGTTGCAGCAGCATGGAGCTTGGAGCATGTAGCGGACTCCTGGAGCTTTGATTTTCGACATATGTATTTTTCCTTTTAGCATTGTATTCAAAGTTTATATTAGTGGATATGTGATGAGGATGTTGCCTTTGTGATTTGAGTATACCTGTAGTTATGCTTCTTATGAAACAAATTCATGTTGAAAATCCTCCTTGTCGAATCCCAGGATTGAAATTTGGCGTATGAGTGCTGGGAGCCGAGAATGGGGTACTACAGAGGCTGTCGGCACCGGATTTGGCGATCGGGATTCCTGTGAGTCTGATCTCTGGGTTTGGGGCGTGACAGATGTTGGTATCAGAGCATAACTTAGGAATACCTGAGGATAACATCACATATTTGTTGATAGCTACCCTTCACTTTATGATTGTTGAGAACTTAGAATGGTTAGATCCCCGAGTTCGAATAACTTACAGATTTTCTGATATAGCTCCCTTCTGTTATGATTGTAAGGTAGAATAGTATTCCAGTTTCGATCATTTTCGATCTAGGATCTAAGGTTCAGTAGGATCATCATAGTGCTGATAAGGCGTCTTGGGAGAAAGAGGCTGAGATTCGTGGGAGTTGGTCCATCTTTTAGGTGTTTAATTATGTTGGCATATTGTGTTCTGATAGGATTTCCCTCCCTTGGTGAACTCTGTATTTGTCGGGTTATGATATAAATTTCAAGGATGAAATTTTTATTTGGAGGGGAGAGTTGTAAGACCCGTATCATAGACTGTACCATTCCGTAGGCTTCCGCGGTCCTCCCGGTCGGATTCCGGTGACCCGCGATCTGTTATCGAGTGTTTACGCGTGATCCTGATTTGTATCTTGCATTCCAGGTCTGCTCGATTCGAGACTTGTATCCTTGCGATAGCACTGTCGCCGCGGTTCCGATGCCGCGTCTCACGCGTCGAGGCGATAGCCGGGCCAGGAGATGTGCGCCCGCGTTCAGTTCGAGGAAAACACCGTGCGTTACAAATACTGAGGGAATTTCTATGACACGTCATATCAAATATCAAGTATAACTATTTCATCCCCAAGTACAACAACCCCCCCAAAGTCAACTCTCTCTCCATTACACAAGTACACCCATCCATCACTCACCATCCCTCTCTCCCATCACTTCTCTCCCATCATCTCTCTCTCTCCTCTCTCTCTCTCTCTCTCTCTCTCTCTCTCCATTCTCCCAAGCAACCCACCATGAGAGACGTCCAAGCTATCTCCAAGAGAGGAGAGCTTGGTGTGGCCCACCTCCCTATCTTCCATCTCCACCATCCAATCACCATCATCCTCCATCAAAGTGGTAACCGAGGAGCTTAGCTTACCATTGAGCCAAGAAGAAGCAAGAAAGGTGGGTGATTTTATTCATTTGATTTGTGATTTAAGGGCCCACATATGTGGGACACATCTTGATGTATGTGTTGTATCAAAGAGGGACCCATAGTGGCAGGGTCCCTCCGCTACTTCGATCTTTCTCTCTCTCTCTCTCTCTCTCTCTCTCTCTCTCTCTTTGTGATGACGGTGGAGCCCACCTGATTTCTTTGTGTGCATCTAGCTGTCCATCTACGGGACCGGCTGGACGGTGGGGATTCATCCCACACATGGGCCCTTTTTCTTTGTAAAATGGAAGTGGATTGGCGGGAGCACCACACATAACTCCCTGGGTGACCATGATGTATGGTGTCATCCAGCCGTCCACTGGCCAGGACAGTGGACTCCACCATGATGCATTTTTTATCCAAACCATTCACCCTGCATGACCAATTAAGGGCCCACCTGATCTGACCATCTAGATGTTGGACATCCAGCAGCAGACTGTTGAAGGGAGAAAACAAAGATCAGCTAGATCCTGAGCAGGGTGGGCCACCTGCGTGAACCCCACCATATATGTATTGTGTCCACACCGTCCAGTACATGGACGGTGCTAGACGTAACTCGATATATGTGTTGTCCATCCAGGCCGTTCGTCCAGGCCTAGATGTTGGTCACTGTTTAAAAAAGAAAATAGTAAAATAAAATAAAGATGAAATATACCATTATTATATATATATATATATATATATATATATATATATATATATATATATATATATAACATGTATATATGTGTATGGTAGGTCCCACGTGGGACCCACCTTAATGTATGGAAATAAGTTGCGCATGCAATTAGTGAAGTGATTTTAGATGTAATTCAAGCTCCTCCTTAAGGCCCGCCTTGATGTATTTTCTGGCCCATCCGTCAGGCCCACCTTGATATATTTGTAGCCCACATGAGACCCATTGGTGTGGCCCATCCATGAGGTCCATTGGCGCAGCCGATTTGATATACATGAAGTTCGTTGGTGCGGCCCATATAATACAGCTCATGTGATGTGGCCCACTTAACAAATGAGGCCTAGTGATGACGCCCATGGGCGAGGCCCATTTGATGTATTCAAGGCCCATGGGCGAGGTCGATTGTGATGTATTCAAGGCCCATGGGCGAGGCCCATCATAATGTGTATTAAGCTCTTGAGTGAGACCCATGGTGTTGTATTCGAGGCCCATGGCGTGACATAATGTGATGCATATGTGTCCCATGAGTGAGGCCCATGGCAATGTATCGTAGGCCCATGTGTGGGGCCATGGGCCCACTATACGTATGACTCTATGTGGACCACTCCTTGGGAACGATGTCAACATTGATGGGCAATGATGGTTGAATGTCCTCATTGTGACCTTCCTTTAGGCCTTGTTAGGCCCATTCTCATCATTCTCTTAGTGGGTTAACTAAAATAAGTGGGCCCCATTCACCATAGACGGATGACTCTGTGCTATCGAATTTGATATAAACACGGCCGAGGGCTGATATTTATATTATGGTTAATTGGATGTCCATCTATGGACCCCGCCTTGTTTATATATGCTGGTTGTCGGTGCTGATTATCGATGCTGATCGTTGGTGCCGATTATCGATGCCGATTGTCGATGTTGAGCATTGGTACTGATTGTTGTGGCTGATTGTCGATTCCGATTATCGAGGTCGATAATCGATCGATTCTGATTGTCATGGCCAATTACCGATTACCGATCAAGGCTGATTATCATGACTGATTGCCAATTCCGATTGTCATGGCCGATTGCCGATTTCGATTATCGATCGATTCTGATGGTTGTGGCCGGTTGTCGATTCCGATTTTCGAGGCCGATTATCGATCCATTCCGATCGTTGTGGCCGATTGTCGATTCCGATTATCGAGGCCGATTATTGATCGATTCTGATTGTCGTGGCTGTTTACCGATTAGCAATCAAGGCTGATTATCGTGACCGGTTGCCGATTCTGATTGGCATGGCCGATTACCGATTCCGATTATCGATCATTCTGATTGTTGTTGATTGTTGTGGTCGGTTGCCGATTTCGATTATCGAGGCCGATTATCGATCGATTCCAATTGTTGTGGTCGATTGTCGATTCCGATTATCAAGGCCGATTATTAATCGATTCTGATTATCGTGGCCAACTGCCAATTAGTGATCGAGGCTGATTATCGTGACCGATTGCCGATACCGATTGTCATGTCTGATTGCTAATTCCGATTATCGATCAATTCCGATTGGTGTGGCCGATTGCTGATTCTGATCATCGAGGTCGATTATTGATCGATTCTGATTGTTGAGGCCGATTATCGAGGTCGATTGTCAAGGCCCAATGTGATGCATATGCGGCCCGTATTTGAGGCCCATTGTAATGTACATTGGGCCTCGGCCCGTATTTGAGGCCCATTGTAATGTACATTCGGCCTGTGTTTGAGGCCCAATGTGATGTATATGAGGCCCATATTTGAGGCCCGTTGTGATGTGTATTCAGCTCGTGTTTAAGGCCCAATGTGATGTATATAAGGCCTATGTGATGAGGTCCATTGTGGTGCATTTGAGGGTCAGGCGATGGAGCCCATGGTGTTGTATATTAGGCCCATGTGAGAGGCTCATCATGATGTGTATTAAGCTCTCGAGTGAGACCCATGGTGTTATATATTTGGCCCTTGTGTGAGGCCATGGATCCACTGTATGTTAGGCTCTATATGGGCCATTCCTTGGGGGCAATGTTGTTTAAATGTCCATATTGTCAAGGTCAATTGTCGATGACGGTTATTGATACCGATTATGAGTATGTGACAGCATAGCATCATGATAAATGCCCATACGCATCATCTGCATGTTTGTTATGTGATATGATTGACTGTTGCATATGCCTTAGTGCAGGTTGTTATGAGACTCCCTAATAGGCGGAGATTGTCTCACATGAGTGCACGGTATACGCAGGATTGATGCATGACTAGATTATGTGACCCATGCATCTTGCATTGTGTGCTGTGATTACTGTATGCCCTAACGACATCAGGGTCGTAGCCTCTGCAAGCATATCATGGATGGCCAGATGAGACACCGAAAATCTGTTACTAGCATCAGACTGCTATAGATGGCCCTGGGTGAAAATCCCTAAACCCTCTTGGTACCAGTGGATGCCCCAACATCGAGGCCGTGTGGATATATATGAGAGCATGAGTGTCGAATACCAGGAGGCCGCGTCTCCCACTATGTCGTGGTCGGTTGGGAGGGGTGTGGCCTTACCCTCCCGAGGGTAGGGGGCATTACTATGCTGAGTTTGACTAGATAGTGAATGGGTCCGCTATCGACGTGTCGGGTAGATATTGGCTGACTACTGGACATGCGAATGGTGTGGTCTCTTCCACTTGCATGGTCGCGCGTCAATGGGCGGCGATTTGCATGTAGAGTGTACTAGACCCCGATGATGATCCCAGAGAGGAACCGTACTGATATGTGGACTTATTGAGCAGAAGTTGCATACTCATTCATTCACTATCCACTCGGGCTGGTGGTGTGCAACTATTTGTTATGTGTACCTTCGCAATGGCCAGGATTTTCACCCCAACCGAAATCCTGGCCATTGCGAAGGTACACGTAATAAATAGTTGCGCACCACCAGCCCGAGTGGATAGTGATTGAATGAGTATACAACTCTGAGATCAGGAGCTTACCACATTAAGTGTATCTATCCAAATTTAGGTATGAGACTAGTTTGGATAGATGTCCTTTGTGATAGGCCCCATAGCCTGCGATACCACGTACTATCATCTTGACTTCACACTGCAGCTTGGTCATTTCATTCGTACCACATATTGCATATTGCATTACATCCTTGGCATATGGCATTGTATTGAATACTTGACACTTACCTTGTGCACACACTTACACCACCCTCTAAGCTTTCTACAAGCTTATGCACGATAGATGCGTGCAGGTGATGTTAGGTTGCAGTAGCATGGAGCTTGGAGCATGTAGCGGACTCCTGAAGCTTTGATTTTAGACATATATATTTTTCCTTTTAGCATTGTATTCAAAGTTTATATTAGTAGATATATGATGATCATGTTGCCTTTGTGATTTGAGTATACCTGTAGTTATTCTTCTTATGAAATAAATTCATGTTAAAAATCCTCCTTGTAGAATCCCAGGATCAGAATCTGGCATATGAGTGCTGGGAGACGACAATGGGGTACTATGGAGGCTGTCGGCACCGGATTCGGCGATCTGGATTCCTATGAGTCCGATCTCTGGGTTTGGGGCGTGACAATTTTGGACATGAATCTATTTCGTAAATAGCATAACCCACGAACAAAAACCACAAGACACCATCATAAAATCCACTATTTTAAAATCTTTAAGGTACAATGCGCATGAAGGAAAATATACTGATAATAATAACGGAAACTCCTGATGCTCGACTGCACTCTCCTACTGCGACTAAGCTACAGCTGCGTCCTGATGTCACCTGCACGCATCAATCATGCATAAGCTTATAGAAAGCTTAGTGGGTAGTGAGAGTGTGTGTGCAATATATGCGTGCTTAGAATGCAATATCAAAGTAATGCGAAATCATGTTGATGAGTTCATGAATACTAGCATCCGTACCATGGATATGCGATGCAAGACATGAATGTTATCGGCCATACCTAGGCCATGCGATGCGAGATGCAGCTCAAGCATACCAGTCCTCATCTGAATCCACATATCAATGCATCTTATCACTAGAGCATCAAATATCAGTACAGTTCTCACTCTGGATGATCACCGGGGTTTAGTACACTTCAATTGACACTGCCCCTTTCCCACACACGCAGTACAAGTGAGCGTAAGAAACCTCACTATCCGCCTGACCAATAGTTTACCATTACCTATCTGACACGTCGATAGCTGACCCATTTAAAAGCTGGTCATACTCAACCTAGTAATGCCCCCTACCCTCAGGCGAGTAAGGCCTCACGCCTTTCCAATTGACCACGACATAGTGGGAGACGCGACCTCCTGGTATTAGGCCCTCGTGCGCTCATGTATCCACTCGGTCTCGACGTTGGAGTCGTCCTCTGGTACCATTGGGTTTAAGAATTTTTACCCAGGGACATCTATGGTGCCCCGATGCTAGTAACAGTATTTTCGGTGTCTGATCCTATTATCCACGATATACCTGTGGAGGCCACAACCCTGATGTTGCTAGGGCGTATAGTAATCACGTCATACAAATGCGAGGTGCATGAATCACATTATCAGTCATGCAGCAATCATGCGCGTACCGCGGGCTCATGTGGGGCAACTCCGCCTATCAGGGAGCCCCATAAACAATTTGGTTGAAGGCATATGCTATGATCAGTCACTCCTCATATCAAGCATACATATAATGGGTATGAGCATGAATCTTGGAGCTGTACTAACTATATTATATGGTGATGAACTCTATTCATAACGAAGATGGACCTAGACGGCCTACACACAACAAGTATGGGCCTAACAATGAGCCCTAGGGAGAGTTACAATGCAGGCATTTAACCATCATTGCTCTTACAATGTGGACGTCGAACCATCATTGCTCCCAAGGTATGACCTATCATAAACATTATTACTTATATCGTGGTGGAATCACGCATCACATCGGTCCTCACATACACCGCTTGGGACACATCCCATGGGCCTCAAATATATCACAATGGGCCGCATCATGTGGGCTTTATATACATCAAATGGGCCGCATCAACGGGCCGCACCAATGGGCCTCATATACATCAAATGGGCCGTATCAACGGGCCGCACCAATGGGCCTCATATACATCAAATGGGTTGTATTAACGGGCCACACCAATGTGCCTCATATACATCAAGTGGGCCGTATTAACGGCCGCACCAATGGGCCTCATATACATCAAGTGGGTCGTATTAATGGGCCGCATCAATGGACCTCATATACATCAATGGGCCGTATATACATCATTCTGG
The DNA here is from genome assembly GCA_021015155.1 of Magnolia officinalis. NCBI lineage: Eukaryota > Viridiplantae > Streptophyta > Magnoliopsida > Magnoliales > Magnoliaceae > Magnolia > Magnolia officinalis. Next base: position 47,419,210 of record JAJHSJ010000009.1, read on the forward strand.
CCTCACACATGGGTCACATACACATCACATCGGGCCTCAGATGTGGGCCACAATTACATCATAATGGACCTCCTCACATGGGCCTCAAAACACATCATAGTGGGCCTTAAACACGGGACTCAAAACATGCCACAATGGACCTCATATCTGGGCCACAAAACATGCCGCAATGGACCTCATATCTGAGCCTCGAATACATCATAAAGGGCCTCTCATATGGGCCCAACATACATCACATCATGGTGGGGCCCACACATCAATTAGAGGTCATTTTAGAGCATTTCCCAAAAATAAATCCCATCGAAAGATCATTTGAACCATACCATAAATAACAGTGGAGATAATGATTTTCACCGTTAAAATTCATGAGGCCCACCATTTTATTTCCATCCAACCTGATCATAAGGTCACAAAGACCTGGATTAAGAGGGAAAATAAATTTCATATTGATTCAAACTTCTGTGACCCCAAAAAGGGTTTCAATGGTGGACGTTCACTCTACACTATTTTTTACGGTGTGGTCCACCTGATCATCAGATTTGCTTCATTTTTTGTCCCAAGCCTTAAGATGAGCTTGCCAAATGGATGGATGGTTTGGATGGAACACATCCATCATGGTGGGGTTGCTTGCCATCCAGCAGATGGACGACCCTGATATAACACATGTCATAGTGGGGCTCACAGAATTTGTTGACGTCATTGCACCAGACGTATCTGGTGGGACCCACAAGGCCTGTTGATGTCACTGCAAGTGGCTGGACGGTATGGATATACCTCACATACATCATGGTGTGGTCCTCACAGCCCATCCAGATGGACGACTAGATACGAATACATCAAGGTGGACTCCCACTATCTAGCAATTTGGATGGTGAGGATAATGCCCATACATCATAGCACGTCCCACAACAGGGACGAAATCCACACATGACAGGTGGGGCCCACATCCTAGCTGGAATGGATGGACGGTGAAACACATATATCACGGTGGGTCACCTAGATCAACAGTGGATATACAACATATCCATCAGGGTGGGGGCCACATGGTCTGGCCCACCATGAAATATTATACATACATATATACACACCACACACACATACGTCTGGTGGGTCCCACTGGGTGTGGTCCACCAAGATATTATTTATAAATACTATTATTTTTTTTTTAAAAGGCTGTCAGCGTCTAGGTCATGGACGGATGGCTTGGATGCAACATACATGCATCATATGGGTCACACCGTCCAGGAGGCTGGACGGTGTGGATAAATCACTTGCATCACGGTGGCCCCACATCCACTGGACCACACATTTGGATCAAGCCGATTCGTATGTTTCCCTTCATCTGGGGCCTACGAAAAGGCAGCAGCAAGGTGGCCTCATGATTGAACGGTCAGGATCATCTTGCATCATTGTAATGCCCTGAATTTCGAGGGTCGAGCAAAGCTCTACTCTCGAGATTTAGAACATCACTTATACAGTATGGATGATGATATTCAGATTCCTTCCATATTAATGAGTCAAGCATGCATTGGATTATACTAAACAACATATCATACTCCGGATATAATTAAATTAAGCAAGCAGAAGTCTGAAACATATCTATTTAAGCATGTGGGTGTTTCACAAACCTCCAGAGTATGAGTCCGTAACCGAGTTTAATATAAATATGAATTGTTTCCAAATGAACAAAATATGGAAATGTAAAGTGTCCAATTAAGCCAAATATCCCAGTGGTCCCTGCGCATCGGCACGGGGTCTACATAGACCTACCTGAGAGCTGAAAGTAGGAGAATTCCTCCTCCTTATCCATAAAGTCCCACTCCATTACATAGACGTCATCAGTACCTGCATCTAAATTAGAGTCTGGTTGGTGTTTTAAAACACCGTCCCAGAGTGGGAGTGAGTGGTCAACTCAGTGGTACTATAAGGTAAAAGTTAACATGTTATCAAGTCAATCAAGCATAAATGATAAAGCAATCAAACAATCACTTACAAACTACTCTTTTTAATGCAGGAATGGAGTGCAAGTAAGGATGTATGCCCTCGCATCGAAGCTCCCTCACAAGCGACTTCGACGACCTATTTCACATATGACAATACTTCCTCAAAACAGTGCAACATCATTGCCTTTAAAGCACATCCTAACTAATGCAGTGCAATGCATGGTCGTGTTAACTAGATAATTAATTAAGTTTATTCATACAGCAAGTTTGGGAAGCTAGGGTACCACCCTTTATATCATTGACCCGAATCGAAGGATCTATCTAGGTTCGTCACTCCTAGTCAAACACATATAATAGGCAAGTTGTAGGGTCGTCACTCTTAATTAAACACATACGATAGGCAAGTTACAAGAATTAATATTCGCGGTCACTACGGGGAGGCTTGTCACCTTAGCGAATAGGCCGACAACTCGAACACGGTATCCCATACAATAATTGTCCGGCTCACGATTCTTAGTTGCTCATTGGTAATTACGGGGAGGCTCGTCACACCAGCCTAGGCCGACGGCTCAAACATGGTGTCCCATACCACCATGCCCGGCTCATAAGTCTTAGTGGATCGTGGTACCATGGTTAAAGTGGGCCTTTACATTAGTGAGGGGTACCTTAGATTCAAGCAGTAGTGTCCATACATGGTAAACACACAATGGGCCAATCAGTTCGTTAGGCAAGCTTGATTAGTACGGGCACACGCTGACCTAATCGACATGGTGCGCATAAGCACTCCTCATGGCCTAACCACTGTCGATAATCGTCGTACGACCCGGATTCATCGAGTATACCCAATGTGGCACAACTAATTCGGCCACCCGAACAGGGACTGTTACCGATTGTGTGGGCTACGTTGTAGCTCCAATCCTACTCATATGCAGCTAAGAAACAGATGTGATATTCATCTCAGCATTTAACAAACATTCCAAGTGGATTCCTCACTTGAGCATTTCATCAAACACGTTGATCATGTTACCAAATACTTGCATTTGATCAATTAATTACATAGAGGAAAATATGAGTACGTAAAGGAAATTATACATATGCATACGGTAATAAAGAATCCTATCTTAATACTCATAGTAACTACAAACCATCAACAATTTCTCATTCAGACAATTCGTCAAACACATAAACAGGGTTCGTTATAACATATGTTTTATCAATTCCTTATACAAAGAGATCAACACGCATATGACAATGATGAATCCTAGATTAGTAATCATGGCAAGAAGAAATCATTTTCAAATGCTCATTCAAACATTTCAACAAACACATGGGATGCATCTTTTACTCATCACAGTTCAAAGGTGTATATTAGATAGAAATTGACGTATCTAAGACAATATGGTAGCAATCAAGTCAGACAAAAATCATTAGCTGACATGAAAGCATTGATAAACCGCAACCTAAGCATTTAAAGTCCGCACCTTTCATTGGAATACTCGATTCGAACTCGGTTCAAAATCTACGTTTCTGAAAATGGAACGTTGGGCACCTAAATGACGAGACAGGTTAGCTAGGTTGATGAATAACTATCCTGGATCTGTACAACGATATTAGGGTTAGGATTTCTTACCCAAAATCGTAGCCGAAAAAGGTTGGGTAGCGCAACGGAATGGATATTTGGTGTGTGGATTCGTGGGAGAGGATTCCTACACCGATCTCCCAAAATCTCTCTTCTTTCTTTCCTCTTTTCTCCTCTTTCTCCTTTCTCTCTCATAGGGTTTTTTTGGAATTCGTATATGGGAGTGAGGGAGAGAAATAAGGGTTATTTATAAGCCCAAAAGTGATGCAAATGGTCCCAGGGCCACTTTATACATAGTTTATACCCTTTGGGCGGCTGTTTCTAATGAACAGGGCTCATAGGGAGGCCCACGACTCCTCTACATTATAGGTTACACTCCTTGACAGTGGATCCATGGTAGGACACGATTTCAGTACGATCGGATAAGTTGATCGACCGTGGAGAGCCTGCGTTAGATCAATGGTCATACTTACTCAATCGGGGCCATAGTTATACAAATATGTGCAGGGAAATTTCCTTTCCCTATAGGTGATGTTTGGTCACAAACTAACGCTCCGAAATCCTCAATTTTGGGTGAGATCGAATGGCCCAATTCACTTAAGTTTTTGTTCGTTTTCTAAAGGTATTCGCGTTTCTCACGCACTTCACTCATGGCTCAAGTTGTACGTTTCTGGACACTATCTAGGCTTGATTCTCGCGATGGTTGTCAAGCCCAAAAGGACGGACATAGTCCTATAGTTTCACGGTCATCAGGCCCTCGACGTGCGGTCTAGGTCCAATAAGGGGTTTCAATGTACTCCTGAGAGCGACAGGCTTTTAGGATTTCTCTAGGCCTTTAGGTGACATTGAGTCAGTGGTACTCATGGTTTTAGGCCTTCCCATTTGTGAAAATGGTGGCCTAAGCTTAATCTACCGATTATTTAGTACTTAACTAAATTCTGCCTAAATTACACGATAGGATGAGGTCCTCGGGTAGTTCTGCCTGAGGTGGTACTCGGGTCTTTATACGAATTTTTCCAAGACGTTACAATCTACCCCCATTAATGAAAAATTTTATCCCCGAAATTAGTACGTTTTCGTACTCCTTGAGGATCCGTGTGTAGTCCTTATGGACTTCGGCTTCCGTTTCCTAAGTAGCCTCCTCCTCGGTGTGGTGTGTCCATAACACTTTCACAAGTGGGATGACCTTACTGCTCAGCACTTGTTCCTTCCTATCTAGAACATGCGTAGGCCGCAATACATAGGTAGCGTCTTCTCTTAACTGTACTTGGTCCCATTTGATAATATGGGTAGGGTCAGGAAACATATTTCTTCAACATTGATACATAAAATACGTTGTGAACGCTTGAGTGGCGTGGGTAAGGCGAGACGATATGCCACCACACCCACTCGGTCTAAAATCTGGAACGGTCCAATGAATCTCGACGTGAGTTTCCCTTCCTGCCAAAACGAAGTACTCCTTTCATTGGGGAAACTTAAAGGAATACATGATCCCCAACTTCAAATTCCAACTGCCTGCGTCTCATATCTCCGTAGCTCTTCTGCCTACTCTGGGCTGTAAGGAGTTAACGCTTGATAATATCAATTTTTTCTGAGGTTTCCTGAACCAAGTCTGGGCCAATCAAGCTCTTCTCGCCAACTTTCGCCCAACAATGTGGAGCTCAACATGGGCGTTCATATAAGGCTTCGTAAGGAGCCATGCCAATGCTTGCTTGGAAACTGTTGTCATAAACAAATTCGGCATAAGGCAGACAATTATCCCCGCTGTCCTTAAAGTCAAGTACGCATGCTCACAACATGTCCTCAAGTATCTGATTTACTTGTTCAGTCTGCCCATCAGTCTGTGGGTGGAACGCGGTACTGAATTTCAGTTTCACCCCCATCGCCTCTTGGATTCTAGTCCAGAAAATAGACGTGAACCGAGTGTCTCGATTAAACAAAATCTCTAGAGGAACCCCATGCAGTCGTACTATCGCCTTAATGTTCATCTTGGCCAGGTCATTTGCCTAAGTAGAAATTCTAATCGAGAGGAAATGGGCCGATTTCGTCAACCGGTCCACAATCACCCAAATGGAGTCATGCCCCTTTCTCGTCTTTGGTAACCCATAAATGAAATCCATAGATATGAAATCCCACTTCCACTCTGCTATGGGCATGGGCTAAAGTAACCAGGGGGTTGGCCGTGATCAGCTTTGACTTGCTGGCACGTGAGGCATCGGGATACAAAGTTTGCTATTTAGACCTTCATGTTGTCCCACCAGTACAAATGCTTCACATCCTGATACATTTTCGTACTACCAAGATGCATCGCTAACTTTGAATTGTGAGCGGCCTCTAGAACTCCTCTCCTCAAGTCGTGAAGGTTCGAGACGCATAGGCGGCCACGATACCTCAAACCTTCATCTAAGCCAATCCTCCATTCTGATTCTTCATTGTTGCTTGCAAGCTCTCTCATTTTCGCCAACAACTCATCTTCTTTTTTAGCGACAATGATTCAGTTATTAATAAGTGGTTGCAAGTGGAAGTGTGGGACGCTCTCGAATGGCTCCTCCAATGTCGGCTTCTGTTCGAAATCTCGCACAAACTCTACCATATTCCACTCTTCTATCATCAGTGGGGCTGTAAATTCTATATTTTTTTGTGGCTCAACGCATCGGCCACAAGGTTGGCCTTATCAGGATGGCAGGAGACTTTAAACTTAAAGTCTTTTAAAGTCTCCATCCAACGGCGTTGCCTTATATTCAGGTCTCTCTGTGTAAAGATATACTTGAGGCTTTTATGGTCGCAAAAGAGCTCGAACTCCTCTCAGTAGAGGTAATGTCTCCAAAGCTTTAATGCGAAAATGACTACTGTCAACTCCAGGTCATGAGTGGAGTAATTTTATTCATGTTTCCTCAACTGTCGTGAGGCATAGGCGATCACCATATCCTTCTACATAAGTACACAACCCAAACCGGCTCGTGAGGCGTCGGTGTAAATAGTATATTTGACCCCTTGCTCTGGTAGCACTAACACGGGCGCAGACGTCAGTTTATCCTTTAATTCTTGAAAGGCTGCCTCTACTTTCTCGTTCCAAGCAAATTTAAGATCTTTTCGAGTAAATTGAGACAACGGTTGGCTATGTTGGAGAAATCTTTAATGAATTGGCGCTATACCCAGCAAGTCCAGGGAAACTCCTCACTTATGTAACTGAGCCGGGCTGCTCCTAGTCTTATACTCCGGTCACCTTGGCAAGGTCCACGATGATTCCTTCTTTGGAAATCACATGTCCTAAGAACTTGACTTTTTCCTTCCAGAAGTCACATTTTCGATACTATGTAAACAACTGATTCTTCCTAAGAATATTAAGGACTGCTCACAGGTGTTCTCCGTGATCTTTCTGAATCTTTTAGTATATCCAAATGTCGTCTATGAAAATGATGACAAATCGGTTAAGATATGGCCAAAACACCCGGTTCATGAGATTCATGAATACGGTCAGTGCATTCGTAAGTCCAAACGACATCAAGAGGAATTTGTAGTGCCTGAAGCTAGTTCTGAAAGCTATTTTCTACACGTCTTCATTCCTGACGCGCAACTGATGATACCCAGACTGTAAGTCTATCTTAGAAAAATATTGAGCCCCCTTCAATTGGTCGAATAGGTCATCTATCCTGGGCAGAGGATACTTGTTCTTTACTGTAACGTGATTTAACTTGCGATAATCTATACACAAATGTAGCGATCCATCTTTCTTTTTCACAAACAACACAGGTGCTCCCCAAGGATATACGCTCGGCCGTATAAAACCTGAGTCCAGTAAATCATCAATTTATTTTCTCAATTCCCCCATCTCACACAGAGGCATGCGATACGTCGGTAAGGAGATAGGTATCGCACCTGGCATAAGGTCGATGGTAAAGTCAATCTCGCGCTGAGGAGGTAGTCCAGGGATCGTTCTAAACACGTCTGTAAAATCTTGGACTACTGGCGTGTCCCCTAGTGACGGACCATCACAATTTTCCAATAGGGAAGCGTAACAATGAATGCGGTAGGGACAACTAACCTGAACTGGGAAGGTGAAGGTCGTGCCCTCAGGTCCATGGGCTGTCACCAATTTGGTTTCACAATCAATCTCTGCCATCATTTCGGTGAGCCAATCCATGCCGAGGATGACATCGTAATGATATATCTGGGTTACAAGCAGGTCAATGCACACCACTCTGCTCCCTAAGTCTATCAGGCAACTCTTATAAAGCTTAGTGTCGTTTGAGAAGGTCTCTGTTGCGGCGATGACTCTCACCCCAATCATAGGGGTAGTGTCCAACCCTAATCGCTTTACTATAGAGCATGTTATCATTGAAACAGTGGACCCAGTGTTCACTAACAGGAATACAGGTGTACCTTGGATGTGGGCAGTGACTTCAAAGGCTAGCGGTACTGCAACCATTGATTTAGATGATCGGCGGCGAGTGCATGTACGCAAGCTTGTTGCGGGCTGTTAGGCGGTGCTATCATAGGTCATTGTAGCGGCCTATTCGGAGATACAGGATGTCAGTTGTATGGTTGCGCCGGTGCTACAAATCGTAAAGGTGGAGCTGAAATAGCATGCGGTGGCTGGCGATTGACCCTTTGAGGCCTTATAGCCGTTATCCTTCATCTAGATAAAGTAAAAGGGGTCAGTATGGCCTACTTTGTTACAATAAGTACACCAAAGGTCGGATCGCCTCTGTTGAGCCGGTGGAGCCATAGGTCTTGGAGGTGAGTTCATACGCGGCCTCTTACCGAGAAATGGCCAGTTCTGCAATTCAGGCCTAAGCCTCGGGCCCATTGGCATGCGTCTTCGAGACACTTGTTCACCATCCTGCTTAGCTCGCAGGGACATGTTCACTAGCTCAACATAGTTGGGGATGCTAGCGCAACACATTTTGGGGTAGATGTCAGCCCGTAGCCCTTATGAAAATCATTGCATTCTCATCGGCTCATTTGCCAAAATCAAAGGAGCATACCTAGCCAACTCTGTAAAACGGTTCTTGTATTCTGCCACTGTCATTCCCCCCTATCTGAGGTGGAGGAATTCGCCCTCTTTTTCATTACGGTAAGTGAGAGGGAAGTATTTCTCATGGAAGCGTACCTCGAACTCGTCCCACGTCCACGTAAATCCTGTGGGAATGGTTCGAAGGACATTGTCCCACCACAGGCTAGCTTTCTTCTCAAACATATATGTGAGTAGCTCGACCTATTCAAATTCGGTATAGTGTAACGACCTCAATATCTTAGAAATACTATTCAACCAGTACTCGGCCTCCTCGAGTCTTTGAGTACCTGCAAAAGTGGGAGGACGGAGGCGCTAAAAGCACTCGAACAGGCTCGTGTGGCATCGGCGGGGTCACGTTCATGTTTTGTACAATGGCCCCCACTATAGTCACCAGGACTTGTTGTTGTTGTTGCATTAAGAGCATCATTTGCTCTAACCTATTAGGGGGAGAGGCTGCCTGAGGCATGTGTGGCATCAATGAAGAGGTGCGGTTCTGACCTAGAACTGGTGGTGATTCGGTGTTGGCCCATTTGTAGGGTCAATGGCCGGTTGTGAATCCGGCATTGTCTCGCTATTTTGACCCAAACTAGGGCCCTGTTAGCTATCGTTCGGAAAAGGGGTTCCGTCAACCAACCCATCAGGTGGGAGACGTGACATGTTCCGAGTGGTTTTCGGAGGCATTCCCTATATACAACATAAGGTATAGCATTTGTAGGATTAGGATAACATCATCAACTGTAACAGCCTGGATTTTCCCAACCTGGAATTAGACGTCCTTAGGCAATGGGTCGAACCTAACACCTTATTAACTTGTCAGAACTCAATCCCACAGTCTAAAAATCGCTTTTTAACCCTTTTCCTTCACAAATCTCACCTTTCAGTATCTTGTCCTTCAAGATTTTTCTAAGTACTTTTACATTAGACACTAATCTTAAGGTTTAGGTGATTAAGAACAATACTTAAACTATAAATTGCTGTAACTAGTAAATACAGAAATAAAATGGGCTTTTAATCATTACCCTTATGGAACCTAGCAAAACGAATAAGTTATTTGGAACATTAGCCTCTCCTGCCCTAGGACCTTCTTCTGTTGTCATTAGGGCGTGCTTTAGTTGGGTATTAATAACTTGAATCTCCTTCTATACAAACTACCAAAGGCCCGAGTATCACCTTAGGAAGAAATCACTCAGGACTAAATCTTTTAGAAATTAGGCGAGAATTAGCTAGTGTTAAACTAGATTAGCTACGAAATCCGCTTGATCCACTTTAAATACGATCTGCAAGACCCAAAACTTGTAGAATCATTGACGCTAGGTTACCCTAAAATCTAGGATCAATCTCATTACTCGGTTGCTCTCGGGAGCACATTGAAACTCCGTATCTGATCTGGACTGTACGTCGGAAGTCCGATTAACACGAAGTTAAACGGTTAGTACCGCCTTGTTGGGCTTGACAACCATCTCGGAGATCAAATCCAGATAGTGTCTCACGGCTATTCGCTTGAGCCCAGAGCGAGGAGTGTGAGAAATGTGAAATTAATTAAAAATAAAATACAAATCTGGCACGTGTCGCTTGCGGATCAGTTATAAGGATTCCGACCATCAGAATCTGACCAGATTACACCCTCGGATCAGGGATATTTGCCCCTACGTGTCAGTGTACTTGAAATCTCTGATCGAGTTTCACTGACGTTGAACTGACACTGGTCCGCCACGTGTGATCTGGGAAGCCAACCGAAACAAAAACTTAACTACACCTAGATCCAATGTCTGTGAGCTTAAGTCCGACCTTTGGCTCAAGGGGGGCTTCCAGAAGTGCTCCGTTAAGACAGAACAGTCTCCCTTTGGACATAACCTAAGTATACCTTGGCCCTAAGTCTAATTTGGTGAGTTCTAGACCTATATAAGGACCTTAAACCCTCACTCTTTCATTCCATACGAATTTGAGAAAAACCTAGAAGAGAGAAGAGAGAAAAGAGAGATAAAGTGTGGGAGAAGTGGGAGAAAGATCCTGGTGCTCTATCCTGCCATACTACGTGCTTACTCATCGCTACCCGATCGCTATTCCGGCAATTCTGTCTTCGTTCTTAGGTAAGAAAACCCTAACCCTAACCTGTTTTAGGATTTCAATTGTTGTAAGTAGCGAAATAGCTAACTTAACCCGTGCCATAGGTTGTTAAACCAACGTTGACAAAGGCTTAGAGTTTCTATCGACTCCATTACGATTCTACGACAAAAGGTGCGGACTTTAGGTGTATAGGTTATAGTTTTCAACGCTTTCAATGTCAGATAATGATAGATTCATGATCTGCATGCAATTGCACATGTACAAAGTGTTGTCCGTTTTATTTTTCGGTTATACGTTAACTATGTTGAATATACTGTATTCCTCGTATTTGTAGAAAATACCGTATACGTATGAAATACGGATTTGTGCTTGCCATGATTAATTGTTGTCTAGGTATGCTAGATACATGTGTATCAACTTCTGGGTGAACGGATTAGCCTAACACTTGCTATATTAACATACATCGTGTATGTACTAGTTGTAGCCTAAGTGTTTGTAGAAATGTTCAAATGAATAAGGAACTATGATTTATGCTTGCCATGAATATTGGTTGTGTACGCATGATCGTGGTTCATGTGGCAATCCTTTGTGAAAGGATTCGCTACAACTTGTGTTTTAATTAGTATATTATAGGTATTTTGGAAGGTGTAGTCTAAGTGTTTGTGAAAATGCTTGTATAGATATGTACTTAATCTAGTAATGCCTTGAGTAGGTGTTGAGATAAGATTCTCAACTACCTTGGTGATGTGTATGATTTCCTTCATGTAAGTTGTTTAGTTTAATCACTTGCTGGTTTACGAAAGGTATGTGTTTAGATTTCCTGTTTGCATTGTGATTTATAACATGCTTGTCAATATGGTTGAATTACTTGTTTATTTAATTCTGCTTTGACTACTTCACATGTTTAAGTTGTATTTCATAAGAGCCGTGAAGGGTGATGGGTGAGTGGTGTAACGATTCCGTGGAATAGCCCTGACAACCCTAAGCGGACGATGTTGGACCTTTGATTGTTATGATTTGGAATCTTGATTTGTTACTGCTTTGACTGTCTCATATGCTTACCTGTTGAAATGAAATGAAGTTCGGACTATGAGTTAGTCCAGGCAATCAGTAATAGAATGGAATTCGTGGCTGAGATTCATTCACCACGTAGGGTGTGTCTGACGAACCCGAGTCGTACTCCGGTTGGCGGTAGTGGTTAGGCCACATGAAGTGTTTATACACTTCATGTCGTTCAATTGATAGTGCGCTCGAGCTAGTCGAGCCTGCCAAGTAACCCGATCCGCCATATGTATGTTCACCACGTGTGGACGCCTTTGCTTGAACCTAGGGTACCAAACTTACCAGTGAAATTTCGTTAACCATGGTACCTCGATCCGCTAAGACTCATGAGCCGGGCATGGTGGTATGGGACACCGTGGTCGAGCTGTCGGCCTACGCTGGGGTTTCGTGGTGTTGCGAGTGCGTCAACCCGAGCCTCCCCGTAGTGTCCATTGAACAACCAGACTCGTGAGCTGATTATGGTGGTATGGGACACTATATTCGTGTTGTCGGCCTACATTGATAAGGTGATGGGGGAGTGGTGCAACGATTGTGAGTAACAGCCCTGGCAGCCCTTTGTAGTGACCTCGAGCATACTCTGAATTTGTGGTGAGGCGACGAGTTTTGCCGCGATGAATAGAGTATGAACTAGGCCTGTATCAATTTAGTGATGAACAATTAAAAAGGTGATGGGGGAGTGGTGTAACGATTGCGTGTAACAGCCCTGACAGCCTTTGCAGCGCCCTAGAACCACACTATCGTATGAGATTTCTAGGTTTGATGACCCTAGAATGGATCATGTTTGGGAATGATACAAGGGAGGTACCTTAGTTTCCCAATCCTGCTGTTTGAAATGGACTAATAACAACTCGGTAATCATGCTCATCATCGCACTGCATGTGCCTGGAAGACGTGGAGCACTGAGGAATGAACGCATGCCGCGGACATAAGATGGTGTCGTATGAGGGAGTATGTCGGTGAAGGCATGCATCATGACTGCATTTCATACTTGCATTAATAAGAGTAGTTAGGATTGTTCGATTGTACTGCTTTATCATTACTGCATGACTGAATTGATAACATGTTAACCTATGTTTTATTGTTCCACTGAGTTAGCTACTCACTCCCACGTTACGGGACGATGTTGTACACACCAACTAGACTCTGTCTTAGGTGCAGATGAGGTGACGACTCAGGAGGCTGAGCCGGATTACGACGAGGACCAGGACGAGTTCTCGTATATGCAGTATTCTGGTGGCTTTGCCTAGACTGCCTGGATCGACGGGACTTACAGGGCTTACTTCTCTAGTTATACTTTTGACATTTTGATCGTAAAACAGATACATGTATATGGTGACTTAGTTGGGTTCATACTCTGGAGATTGAGATGGTTTGTTTCTTTTACACACAATTATATACAGTTTCAGTCTTTTGCTTGCCTTTATACAATTAATCTGGAGTATGAATTACTGTTTTGGTATAATCTCACTCATGTTTATTGCACTAACACAGACAACATTTAATCATCATTATCTATGTTGCATAAGTGATGTTTTGGAACTCGAGAGTTGAGTTGTTATTCGACCCTCGAATTTCAGGGCGTTACATCAACTTTTTCTAAACATTTCACACATTTCTAAATAAAAAGAGCTTCATGCATTACATTTAACAAAAATTTGTCATAGTTACATATGATGTGACATTACATGTACTATAACAAGGAATACATGAAAGCTTACTACAAAAGGCTTCAACACTTACCAATCCTAGCATCCAACTAAGCCTATCCAAGGCTACTTCAAAAAGCAAGGAAAGCAACTACAAACTATACTACTAATCCTCCGACTCTAGCAAAGGTGGAGGTGTTCCCTTATCCTGCATGCAGCACAGGAAGGCCTTCAGGGTACGGGACATCCTTTTAAACTTGTGCTTCATGTAGGCCTGATTTTCCTTGAACTTGTGCTTCAGGTAGGCCTAGTTTTCCTCGATCTTCGTCATGCGGGCGTCTAGGGTGACTCGGTCATGGTGGTCATCATGAGCAGAAGGAAGCCCCCCGTATGAGTCATGGGCCTCCTCTTCTTCCTCATGTTCCTCTTCTTCACTGTCTTCCTCTTCTTCAGCCTTTTCTTCTATCTCATCCTCGAATTCTTCAATTCTGGCTTGGCGTTGCCTCAGGCTTATTTTCATGTTGTTGAGGGTAGTCTTGTTGATGAAATGGACAAGGGCGAGGTTGTCCATGTGGAGCCTAAACCTGAAGTTGCTAGCGATCTTGCAGGAGTCGGTCGAATGGAAAGGACGAGTTCCCCCGAGTAGACCGTGCCGTATTAACTATTTGGGTCAAGGTAAGAGTAGGTAGGCACACCTTTTCTCCCTGTCCAACTTGGTACAAGAAATCCATGATAAATCTAGTGCATTCCGTACAATTGCTCCATCTAGGATACACGTTGTATGTGCAAATATGGTGGAGTAGGAAGTAATCTTCCATCATGCGTGTCGTTGGGAGGCTGTTCCCTCGCTGCCAATTAACAAGTTAGCCCGCAAAGGAAGTGAGTGCGGTGATCTCTCTCCTGTCCACTAGTAAGATTAGTCCCGCTGGCATACACAACACCACGCTCTACTCCCATGATACGTGCCATGATATTCACATCGACCCTGGTTTCTGTTCTTCCCAACGGGATGGTAAACTGGAGAGGCTCAAGAGTTGGGTCCCTTATGTGTGCATAGAAGGCTCGTACGGTGCCCTCACTAGCTTGTATTTTTCCTTCAAATATGGGACCCCACCCGTTATCCAGGAGGTGATCGATCACTGGATATATCTTAAATAATTTCTCATCCACGTGAGCTTCAAAAATAACCTTGCGATTACGGAACTTACTGAGTTCAGCGCCCACCGGTGGAGACCTCTCTACCGGGATTCGAGGGTCGAGGTCCCATTTTGACCTCCGCTCGGCGCTCGCGCTTGTCTCGACACTTGTCTTCTTTTTAGAGCGTCTCGGACGACTAGGCCCTGCCTCATCCGGGGCCGCTCGTTTCTTTCCCATAAGAGCCTGTTTGATTTTGAGGGAATTGGAAAATACCAAGGAAAAGGGTGTAATAATTATTTCCCAGCACATTTACCCATTTCACCCTTACTTGATTTGACTACCTACTTTTTAAACACGGAAATCGAAAATCTTGCAAAATATCTGTGGGTCCCACTGTGATATATTTCACTTATCCACACCGTTCGTCCATTATGTCAGATGAATTTATGGCATGAGCCAAAAAATGAGGCATATCCAAAGCCCTAGTGGACCACGCCACAGAAAAAAGTAAATCATACACTTACCGTTAAAAACTTCTAAGGGCTACTGTTTCTTTTGGTGTGGGCCACTGGAGTATTGGATTTACGTGATTTTTTGACTTGTATATCAAAAGATTGTAGTAAAACGGATGGACGAAATAGATATATCATATACATCACGGTGAGGTTTAAAAATTTCAACTAACACTTTTGAACCAGTTTCCAAGGCAAGAATTACAAGAAATTTTCAAACGGGTGAAACTGTGATAATTAGTCATTTACAGGTATTTGCACTTGCACTCAAAAATCAAACAGGCCCTAAGGGAAAGGAGCGCCGAAATGGAGAAGATGGTGGTTACAATCTCAAAAAGAGCCATGGAGATGGAAACACTTTGAGGATGGGGTGGATTTGAAGGTATGGGGTTATGAGACAAAAAAAGGAGGGTTCTATGCTCAAATGAGTTAGAATAAGGGTGAGATTTGAAGGATTGAGAGTGGGGTTGGGAGTGGGTATAAATGAAAAATGCAAGGAAGATTAGGAGATGCAAAGGATGGTTTAAGAGAAATAGAGGTGGAGGGGTGTATGATGTAAAGAAAATGGGAGATTGGAAGTATGGAAATGAAGATTTAGAGAGAAAGAGGGGTTTTAGAGAGTTTGGAGGGGTTGGAAATAGGTAAAATGAGGGAATAGGGGTGGTATAAAGGTTAAAAGAGAGCCCCCACACGTGGGAGGGACCCACCTTGCTCCGCTGGCAGCGGTGAGCTGTCGATCCCGTGGCGCCACCGTGCCCCACTGGTTCGGCTGGCGGTGCGCCACTGCGCCCTGCTGGCCTGGCCGGCGATGGCCACCCCCCAGTGTTCATTTTTCATCCGTGGGACCACCTGGGCCCCACCGAACTCCTTGTTTGGGTCCTTAGGCCTGTGGGGTCCATTTTTTGTGATCCATCGCATGTGTATTCGCGCCACCTGGATCCGTTTCTGGTTCAAAATTCATCACTGACGACTCAAACCCATCGACTGATGGGCCAGAGGCGACTTAGGTCACTGTACGTGGTCTAAGTCCCTCAGGTCATGGACGGAAAGCCTAGATGCAAGATACATGCATCATATGGGTCACACCGTCCAGGAGGCTGGATGGTGTGGATAAATCACATGCATCACGGTGGCCCCACGTCCAGTGGGCCACACATTAATCAAGCTGATTCGTATGTTTCCCTTCATCTTGGGCCTATGAAAAGGCAGCAGCAAGATGGCCTCAAGATCGGACGGTCAGGATCATCTTGCATCATTGTAACGCCTTAAATTTTGAGGGTCGAGCAAAGCTCTACTTCCAAGATTCAGAACATCACTTATGCAGTATGGATTATACTAAACAAGCAGAAGTCTGAAGCATATCTATTTAAGCATGCGTGGGATTATACTAAACAACACATCATACTCCGGATATAATTAAATTAAGCAAGTGGAAGTTTGAAACATATCTATTTAAGCATGTGGGTGTTTCACACACCTCCAGAGTATGACTATGTAACCGGGTTTAATATATACATGAATTGTTTTAAAATGAACTAAATATGGAAATGTAAAGTGTCCAACTAAGCCAGATATCCCAGTGGTCCTTGCACATCAGCACGGGGTCTACATCGACCCACCTGAGAGCTGAAAGTAGGAGAATTCCTCTTCCTCATCCATAAAGCCTTACTCCATTACATAGACTTCATCAGCACCTGCATCTAAATCAGAGTCTGGTTGATGTTTTAAAACACCGTCTTAGAGTGGGAGTGAGTGATCGACTCAGTGGTACTATAAGGAAAAAGTTAACATGTTATCAAGTCAATCAAGCAGTAATGATAAATCAATCAAACAATCACTTCCTAACTACTCTTTTTAATGTATGAATGGAGTGCATGTAAGGATGTATTCCCTCGCATCGAAGCTCCCTCACAAGCGACTCCGACAGCCTATTTCGCATATGACAACACTTCCTCAAAACGGTGTAACTTCATCGCCTTTAAAGCACTTCCTAACTAATGCAGTGCAATGCATGGTCGTGCTAGCCAGATAATTAATTAAGTTTATTCATACAGCAAGTTTGGGAAGCTAGGGTACCTCCTTTTATATCATTGACCCGAATCAAAGGATCCATCTAGGTTCGTTTACTCCTAGTCAAACACATACGATAGATAAGTTGTGGGGTCGTCACTCCTAATTAAACACATACGATACGAATGTTACAAGAATTTATACTCGCGGTCACTACAGGGAGGCTCATCACCTCAACGTAGGCTGACCGCTCAAACACGGTGTCCCATACCACCATTGTTGGCTTACGAGTCTTAGTTGTTCATTGGTCACTACGGGGAGGCTTGTCACCCCAACGTAGGCCGACAGCTCAAACACGGTGTCTCATACCACCATGCCCGGATCATGACTCTTAGCGGATCGTGGTACCATGGTTAAAGTGGGCCTTTACATTGGTGAGGGGTACCTTAAATTCTAGCAGTAGTGTCCATACATGGTAAGCACACCATAGGCTAGTCGATTTGTTAGGCAAGCTCGATTAGTACGGGTACATGCTAACTTAATCGACATGGAGTGCATAAGCACTCCTTGTGGCCTAACCACTGTCGATAATCATCGTGCGACCCGAATTCATCAAGTATACCCAATGTGGCGAGACTAATTCGGCCACCCAAACAAGGACTGTTACTGATTGCCTGGGCTACGTTGTAGCCCCAATCCTACTCATATGTAGCTAAGAAACACATGTGATATTCATCTCAGCATTTAATAAACAATCCAAGTGGATTCCTCACTTGAGCATTTCAAGTGGATTCCTCACTGTTGGTAATCATCGTGCGACCCGAATTCATCAAGTATACCCAATGTGGCGAGACTAATTCGGCCACCCGAACAAGGACTGTTACTAATTGCCTGGGCTACGTTGTAGCCCCAATCCTACTCATATGTAACTAAGAAACACATGTGATATTCATCACAACATTTAATAAACAATCCAAGTGGATTCCTCACTTGAGCATTTCATCGAACACGTTGATCATGTTACCAAACGCTTGCATTTGATCAATTAATTACATAGAGGAAAATATGATTACATAAAGGAAATTATAAATATGCATACGGCAATAAAGAATCATATCTTAATACTCGTAGTAACTACAAATCATCAACAATTTCTCATTCAGACAATTCATCAAACACATAGACTAGGTTAGTTATAACATATGTTTTATCAATTCCTTATACAGAGAGATCAACATGCATATGACAATGATGAATCCTATATCAGTAATCATGGTAAGCAGAAATCATTTTCAAATGCTCATTCAAACATTTCAGCAAACACATGGGATGTATCATTTACTCATCACAGTTCATAGGTGTATATCATACAAAAATCGACGTATCTAAGACAATACGGTAGCAATTAAGTCAGACATAAATCATTAGCTGACATGAAAGCATTGATAAACCGCAACCAATGCATTTATAGTCCGTACCTTTCTCGGAATACTCCATTTGGACTCGGTTCAAAGTCTACATTTCTGAAAATGGAACGCCGGGCACCTAAATGATGAGATAGGTTAGATAGGTTGATGAATAACTATCCTGGATCTCTACAACGATATTAGGGTTAGGATTTCTTACCCAAAATCGTACTCGAAAAAGGTTGGGTAGTGCAACGGGATGGAGATTTGGTGTGTGGATTCGTGGGAGAGGATTCCTGCATCGATCTCCCAAAATCTATCCTTCCTCTTTTCTCCTCTTTTCTCTTCTTTCTCCCTTAGGGTTTTTGTGAAATTTGTATATGGGAGTGAGGGAGAGAAATAAGGGCTATTTATAAGGCCAGAAGTGAAGCAAATGGCTCCATGACCACTTTATACATAGTTTATACCCTTTGGGTGGTTGTTTCTGATGAACACCGCTCATAGGGAGGCCCACGACTCGTCTATGTCATATCAACGGTCATACTTACTCAATCGGGGCCACAGTTATACGATATGTGCATGGAAATTTCTTTTCCCCATGGGTGAAGTTCGGTCACAAACTAACGGTCCAAAATTCTCAATTTCGCGTGAGAACGAA
This sequence comes from Magnolia officinalis, assembly GCA_021015155.1. NCBI lineage: Eukaryota > Viridiplantae > Streptophyta > Magnoliopsida > Magnoliales > Magnoliaceae > Magnolia > Magnolia officinalis. Next base: position 47,438,247 of record JAJHSJ010000009.1, read on the forward strand.
CGGCCCAATTCACTTAAGTGTTAGTTATTTTCTAAAGGTATTCCCGTTTCTCACGCACTTCACTCATGGGTCAAGTTGTACATTTCTGGACACTATCTGGGCTTGATTCTCCAGATGGTTGTCAAGCCGAATAGGACGGACATACTCCTATAGTTTCGCTGTCATCAGACCCTCGACGTACGGTCTAGGTCCAATACGGGGTTTCAATGTACTCCCAAGAGCGACAGGGTCTTGGGATTTCTCCTAGGCCTTTAGGTGACATTGAGTCAGTGGTACTCATGGTTTTAGGCCTTCCCATTTGTGAAAATGATTGCCAAAGCTTAATCCACTAATTATTTAGTACTTAACTAAATTTCGCCTGAATTATATGACATGATGCAGTCCTCGGGTAGTTCTACCTACTGTGGTACTCGGGTCTTTATACGAATTTTTCCGAGACGTTACAATCTACCCCCGTTAAAGAAAAATTTCATCCCCAAAATTAATACATTTTCGTACTCCTCGAGGATTTGTGGGTAGTCCTTACAGATTTCGGCTTCCGTTTCCCAAGTAGCCTCCTCCTCGGTGTGGTGTGTCCATAACACTTTCATAAGTGGGATGACCTTACTGTGCAACACTTGTTCCTTCGTATCTAAAACACATGTAGGCTGTAATACATAGGTAGCGTCTTCTCTTAAATGCATTTGCTCCCATTTAATAATATGGGTAGGGTCGGGAACATATTTCTTCAGCATTGATACATGAAATACATTGTGCACGCCTGCGAGTGGTGTGTGTAAGGCGAGAGGTATGCCACCACACCCACTTTGTATAAAATCTGGAACGGGCCAATGAATCTCAGCGTGAGTTTCCCTTTCATGCCAAAACAAAGTACTCCCTTCATTAGGCAAACTTTAAGGAATGTATGATCCCCAACTTCAAATTCCAACTGACTAAGTTTAGTATCTGCATAGATCTTCTGCCTACTCTGGGCCATAAGGAGTCAACGCCTGATAATATCAATATTTTCTGAGGTTGCCAGAACCAGGTCTGGGCCAACCAAGCTCTTCCCGCCAACTTCCGCCCAACAATGTGGAGCTCGACATGGGCGTCCATATAAGGCTTTGTAAGGAGTCATACCAATGCTTGCTTGGAAACTGTTGTTATAAGGAAATTTGACAGAAGGGAAACAGTCATCCTAACCATCCTTTTAGTCAGGTACGCATGCTCGCAACATGTCCTCGAGTATCTAATTTACCCGTTCTGTCTACCCATCGGTCTGTGGGTGGAACGCGGTACTGAATTTCAGTTTCACCCTGACACCTCTTGGATTCGGGTCTAAAAAATAGACGTGAACCGAGTGTCTCGATTAAACACAATCTCTAGAGGAACCCCATGCAGTCGTACTATCTCCTTAATGTTCGGCTTGACCAGGTCATCTTCCGAAGTAAAAACTCTAATCGAGAGGAAATGGGCCAATTTCGTCAATCGGTCCACAATCACCCAAATGGAGTCTTACCCCTTTCTCGTCTTTGGTAACCCAGAAATGAAATCCATAGATATGAAATCCCACTTTCACTCGTCTATGGGCATGGGCTGAAGTAAACCAGTGGGTCGGTGGTGATCAGCCTTGACATGTTGGCACGTGAGGCATCGAGACACAAAGTCTGCTATTTGGGCCTTCATGTTGTCCCACCAGTACGAACGCTTCACGTCCCGATACATTTTCATACTACCCGGATGCATCGCTAACTTTAAATTATGAGCGGCCTCTAGAACTCCACTCCTCAAGTCGTGAAGGTTCGGGACGCATAGGCGGCCACGATACCTCAAGCCTCCATCTAAGCCAATCCTCTATTCTGATTCTTCACTGTCGCTTACACGCTCTCTCATTTTCACCAACAACTTATCTTCTTTCTGAGCCACAATGATTTGGTCATCAATAAGTGGTTGCACGTGGAAGTGAGCGACGCTCTCGAATGGCTCCTCCACTGTCAGCTTCTGTTCGAAATCTCGCATAAACTCTACCATATTTCACTCTTCTATCATCAGTGGGGCTGTAAATTCTATAGTTTTCTTACGTCTCAACACATCGGTCACAAGGTTGGCCTTGTCAGGATGGTAGGAGACTTCAAACTTGAAGTCTTTCAAAGTCTCCATCCAACGGCTCGTCACCTCATCGTAGGCCGATAACTCGAACACGGTGTCCCATACCACCATTGCCCAGCTCACGAGTCTTAGTTGCTCATTGGTCACTACGGGGAGGCTCGTCACCCTAGCGTAGGCCGACCGCTCAAACACAGTGTCACATACCACAATGCCCGGCTCATGAGTCTTAGCGGATCGTGGTACCATGGTTAAAGTGGGCCTTTACATTGGTGAGGGGTACCTTAGATTCAAGCAGTAGTGTCTATACATTGAAAACACACCATAGGCCAATCGGTTCGTTAGGCAAGTTTGATTAGGACGGGCACACGCTGACTTAATCGACATGGAGCGCATAAGCACTTCTCGTGCCCTAATCACTGTGTCGAGACTAATTCGGCCACCCGAACAGGGACTGTTACCGACCGCTTGGGCTACGTTGTAGCCCCAATCCTACTCATATGCAGCTAAGAAACATATGTGATATTCATCTCAACATTTAACAAACAATCCAAGTGGATTCCTCACTTAAGCATTTCATCGAACACGTTGATCATGTTACCAAACGCTTACATTTGATCAATGAATTACATAGAGGAAAATATGATTACATGAAGAAAATTATACATACGCATACGACAATAAAAAAATCCTATCTTAATACTCGTAGTAACTACAAATCATCAACAATTTCTCATTTAGACAATTTGTCAAACACATAGACTAGGTTAGTTATAACATTTGTTTTATCAATTCCTTATACAGAGAGATCAACATGCATATGACAATGATGAATCCTAAATCAGTAATCATGGCAAGCAGAAATCATTTTCAAATGCTCATTCAAATATTTCAATAAACACATGGGATGTATCTTTTACTCATCACAGTTCATAAGTGTATATCATACAAAAATCGACATATCTAAGACAATACGAAAGCAATCAAGTCAGACATAAATCATTAGCTGACATGAAAGCATTGATAAACCGTAACCTAAGCTTTTATAGTCCGTACCTTTCGTAGGAACACTCTACGGAACACTCTATTCGGACTCGGTCCAAACTCTACATTTCTAAAAGTGGAACGTCGGGCATCTAAATGACGAGACAGGTTAGCTAAGTTGACGAATAACTATCCTGGATCTGTACAACGATATTAGGGTTAGGATTTCTTACCCAAAATCGTAGCTGAAAAAGGTTGGGTAGGGTAATAGGACGGAGATTTGGTACGTGGATTCGTAGGAGAGGATTCTACGGCGATCTCCCAAAATCTCTCTTCTCTCTTTCCTCTTTTCTCCTCTCTCTCCCTTAGGGTTTTTGTGAAATTCCTATGTGGGAGTGAGGGAGAGAAATAAGGGTTATTTATAAGCTCAGAAGTGATGCAAATGGCCCCGGGGCCACTTTATACATAGTTTATACCCTTTGGGCTGCTATTTCTAATGAGCAGGGCTCATAGGGAGGCGCATGACTCCTCTACGTCATAGGTTACACTCCCTGACAGTGGATCCATGTCAGGACACGATTTCGGTGCGATCAGATAAGTCGATCGACCATGGAGAGCCTATGTCAGATCAACAATCATACTTACTCAATCGGGGCCACAGTTATACGGATGTGTCAGGAAAATTTTCTTTCCCCATAGCTGAAGTTTGGTGACAAACTAATGGTCCGAAATCCTTAATTTTGCGTGAGAGCGAATGGCCCAATTCACTTAAGTTTTGGTTCGTTTTCTAAAGGTATTCGCATTTCTCACGCACTTCACTCATGGCTCAAGTTGTACGTTTCTGGACACTATCTGGGCTTGATTCCTGCGATGGTTGTCAAGCCCTACAGGACAGACATATTCCTATAGTTTCGCGGTCATCGGACCCTCAACGTGCGGTCTAGGTCCGATGCGGGGTTTCAATCTACTCCCGAAAGCGATAGGCTCTTGGAATTTCTCCTAGGTCTTTTAGGTGACATTGAGTCAGTGGTACTCATGGTTTCAGGCCTTCCCATTTGTGAAAATGGTGGCCCAAGCTTAATCCACCAATTATTTAGTACTTAACTAAATTTTGCCTAAATTATATGACAGGATGCAGTCCTCTGGTAGTTTTGCCTAAGGTGGTACTCAGGTCTTTATACGGATTTTTCTGAGATGTTACAATCGTGGTGGGCCTCAAGGCATCACAAAGAGAGAGAGAGAGAGAGAGAGAGAGAAATGTGAAGGGGGACCCCTCCAGTATTGGGCCCTCCCTTATATAATGCATACATCAAGTGGGTCCCACAACAAGTGGGCCCTTAAAACAATAATCAATGGTGGATCACCCACCAGTGGCACTCCTTTAGCTCCTTAGACTCCTAGGCTCCTTGGCTTGCTCTTTGATGGAGGACGATGAAGATTGAATGGTTAAGATGTGTAAGTGTTATGGTTTCTAACTCCTATATTATCAAATTTTGTAGTGCCAAAATGATGTAGAGCGGGTCGCGGACAGTTTCATGGCCAAGATGGATCAGAAAAGGCCCGGTCGACGACAGAAGTGATCCAGACCGTCGGACCTTAGATCGGGCATTTCTCGCAATCCGGAATGAGTTACCTGACGTAAAATATATGATTTTGGGGTCGAACGAGCTACTTTAGCCAACCAACCCTGCTACGTTGGGTTATGACGGAATTGCTAAAAACCCCTGGATTGATGGCCATTTCCCTGCTTTAATTTCATTTTTACTATAAATAGTAATTTTTAATTTGATTATAACTCTTCATCCGTCGGGCTTTAGGAGTTGCGCCCAACGTGAAAAGAACTTAGAATAATTAGGAGAACGGTTTGGTGAAGCCAAATAGGACACTTACTATTTTTGGCCGAAAACCTTACGCACTAGTAGACATCACGACCGGCTATAAATAGTAAGTTTACTATTTATAGTAAGTCGTGGATTCTATGAGTTTTAGTTGTAGTTTGATTCGCTTGGTACTCCTATTTAAAGGGTTGTGAACTCATTTTTAGTCATCAATTAATCAATTTTGAATTTCTTAGAATTTATTTCTATTTTTTGCTTTCTTTCCTCGTGGATTCGAGAAGTCTCTGTGAGGAGTCTAGAGAAGCTCTGTGGATTCAGAGTAGTTATCCTCATCATGTTCATCCCTGCGTCAATTGGTATCAGTGAGAGAACTCCCCTCGGGCAGGTGGCAAATAATGAAGGTATGGTTCAAAATCCTGTGGACGGTGATCCAGGGATTCGTTATCTTTTGGAAAGAATGGAAGCTTTCCACCGGGAGAGTCAATTGACCATGCAAGAGCTGCAGGCAACCCTCGACCGTCTTGCGGATGCGCTACTTCTGCCCTGAGCCCTAGGTGGTGCTCCACCACCTATGGTTGCCCCACCACCCATGATAGCTCCACCACCCATGGTTGCTGTACAACGTAACCCTAATTTCCGTAAAGTACTACTAGTGGCAAACCCTAGGGCTACACCAGATGATTCAAGTTCTAGCGATGAGGACCTTAATGAGGGTTTTGCCTGACGACCAATCCATGGAGGCGATCACTTAGATCGTGCTGAAAGAGACTATCGAGATAAGGCTGAACTTCCTAATTTTAATGGTTTATTACGTATAGAAGATTTCATCGATTAGCTAGCCGAAGTAGAGAGATATTTTGATTATATGGACGTGCCAGATCATAAAAGGGTAAAATTGGTAGCGTTTAAGTTAAAATCTAGTGCTTCTACATGGTCGGAACAATTACAACTCTCACGACCCTGCCAGAACAAGGCGCCCATCTCATCATGGCCACGGATGGACGTCTTATTCAATCACGATTCTCTCTAGTGATTATGAGCAGATATTATTCCAGCAATACCAAAATTGCAGACAAGGAAATCGAACCGTCATAGAAGAATTCCAGCGGTTGGCTACACGAAACGATCTGTCAGAATCTGAGTCACAGAAGGTGGCACGATTTATAGGTGGGTTGCGACCAACAATTCAGAACCGGGTTCAAATGTACCTAGTTGGGACCGTAGATGAAGCAATTCAATTGGCGGGTAGGGCAGAAACACAACTTGCAAGAGTTACTGCTCGTCCCTATCCTTCAACTTGACCCCCCCATGACAGGTCTCACGCAGTATCCAGTGCTGACACGAGGAAAAGATCCAGTAGGAGAACGTCATCAACCTCCTACAACCGTAAACTGTGATACAGGGAGCGGCTCATCCAAACCTCAACGTGTAGCACCTACAACAGCGGGTCCGAGTAGGATTCCAAATCCTTATGCTCGGCCAAAGTCGAACAATTGTTACCGCTGTGGCTAGCTAGGCCACTTATCAAATACCTGTCCTCAACGTCCCGCAGCACACTTGACTATAAACGAAGGGGGTACTGAAGATGAGGCCACAGAAGAAGACCATGGCTATGATAAACATGAACAAACCACAGAAGAAATAGCAGGTGGTGATGAAATGACAAGTGAGGATCGTGGCGAATTTCTAGTTGTAAGGCGATTACTGTATACCCCACGAAAGGAATTACATCCACAACGACACAATATATTTCGTACATCGGTGCACCGTCAACGAAAAAGTTTGTGATGTGATCATAGACAGTGGTAGTAGTGAGAACATCGTCTCAAGAGTGATGGTAGACAAGTTGCGGCTATCAACGATGAAACATCCTTCCCCGTACTCAATTGGCTGGATAAAAAAAGGCGAATGAGATCAAGGTAACTAATTAATGCACTATCTCATTTTCAATTGGTAAAAGTTATATGGATTAGATATTTTGTGACGTAGTCGACATGGAAGCTTGCCACATGCTACTCGGTCGACCCTGGCAGTCAGACCGTGATGCGACACATCGGGGACGAGACAATGTCTATGTATTCGTCAAGGATAGTCAAAAAATAATCCTTGCCCCTATGGCACCAGAGAACCACCCTAAAGCTTTTAAAGTGGAGGGGATTTCCCTCTTGACCATTCAGAATTTTATGGGGGAATCCAAGGAATCCGACGAGTTATACACCTTAGTAGCGAAGCGCGAGGAAGAGGAACCCTCAAATATCCTTCCAAGTTTAAGACTGTTGCTAAAGGAATTCAAAGAAGCTGTACAACGTTGTCATGTTTGTCAGACCTCCAAAGGGCAATCTCAGAATACTGGCCTCTACACCCCGTTATCTGTGCCTGACGGTCCTTAAGAGGATTATCAATGGACTTCGTGCTTAGTCTCCCACGGACATAACGTGGTATGGATTCAGTGTTCGTGGTGGTAGATCGTTTCTCCAAGATGACACACTTTATCCCGTGCAAGAAGACCCTCGATGCAACACATATGGCGAATCTATTCTTTAGGAAGGTCGTACGGCTACATGGGGTCCCCAAGACCATTACTTCTGATCGTGACACAAAGTTCATTAGCCACTTTTGGTGAACTTTGTGGACTCGATTCGATACACGACTTCAATTCAGCGGTGCTTACTACCCATAGACTGATGGGCAGACTGAAGTTGTGAATCGCACGTCGGGAAACCTCCTTCGCTGTATTTCAGGAGAAAAACCAAAGTAGTGAGATTTGACCTTATCTCAAGCAGAGTTTGTATTCAACAACATGGTGAACAGCTCGATAGGGAAATCACCGTTCCAGATTATCTATGGACGAGTGCCTCGCCACAAGCTTGACTTGGTCCCTCTGCCTAAGCACCCAGGCACGAGTATTACAGTAGACATATGGCAGACAAGATCATGGGCAACCATGCAGAAGTGCAGACCAACCTACATGCCTCAAACGAGAAGTACAAGGAACAAGCGGACAAGCACCGGCGACAAAAAGTGTTCGAGGTGGGCGACTGCGTTATGGTCCAACTGCGCAAAGAGAGATTTTCGACCAGGACGTACAACAAGTTAAAAAATAAGAAGATTGAACCCGTCCCAATCATTCGAAAGATCAATGACAACGCTTATGTTGTTGATCTTCCAGATGACATGAAGATCTCACGAACTTTCAACGTCGCGGACCTGTCCGAGTATCATGAACCAACGCAGGATGAGAACTCGAGGACGAGTTCTTTTGAAGTGGAGGGGACTGATGTAGAGCAGGTCACGGACAGTTTCATGGCCAAGATGGATTAGAAAAGGCCCGGTCAACGACAGAAGTGATCTGGACCGTTGGACCTTAGATCGGGCGTATAACGCAATCCGAAATGAGTTACCTGACGTAAAATATATGATTTTGGGGTAGAACGAGCTACTTTAGCCAACCAACCCCACTACGTTGGGTTACGACGCTCAAAATTATGAAAAACCCTTGGGTCGATGGTTGTTTCCCTGCTTTAATTTCATTTTTACTATAAATAATAAGTTTTAGTTTGATTATAACTCTTTATCTATCGGGCTTTTGGAGTTGCGCCCAATGTGAAGAGAGCTTAGAATAATTAGGAGAACGGTTTGGTGAAGCCAAATAGGACACTTACTATTTTTTGGCCGAAAACCTTGCGCACTAGTAGACATCACGACCGTCTATAAATAGTAAGTTTACTATTTATAGTAAGTCGCGGATTCTAGGAGTTTTAGTTGTAGTTTGACTCTGATTTCTTTCTCATTGCTTGGTACCCCTATTTAAAGGGTTGTGAACTCATTTTAGTCATCAATTAATCAATTTTGAATTTCGTAGAATTTATTTCTATTTTCTGCTTTCTTTCCTCGTGGATTCGAGAAGTCTCTGTGAGGAGTCTAGAGAAGCTCCGTGGATTCGGAGTAGTTATCCTCATCACGTTCATCCCTACGTCACAAAAACTCTCTTGGAATCAGTGTCTTGTGTAGCTCATAATAAAGACTATGCATCACTCAACAACGAAGATCTTTACTTCAAGAAATGCAAGTTTACATGGTCATGTTCAAGTACAACATCAAGTGTGTATTCAATGTTTAAGAAGCTCCAAGTCAAGACAGAGTCTTTTACTTTGAACCTCAAGCTCAAGATTCAAGATATTTTAAGTTCAAGCTTCTTAAAGTTACAAATTCAAGTTTCAAGTTAAAGCTTCAAAAGGTTTCAAGTTCAAACTTCATCATGTGTAATGATCACAAGCTCGTGAACTTCAAAGATCAACTATCAACCGACGGAAAAAAAAGTTTTAATGTTCATACATCATGTTTAAGGTATGAATGACTTTAGATTGACCATGGTAGGTCATTTTGAATACATAATTTAATTAAGTCATTTTATAAGTGCATAGACTGTTTCTCGACTAGTCTTGGACTCTTTTCGACTAGTCCTAGTACTGACTCGACAAGTCCTAAATTTGTTACAGATTTTTGAAATTTTTTGTTAAGCCTCGACCAGTCCTTGAGACTGCTCGACCGGTCATGTGAACAATGCTCGACTTGTTCTCGACCATTCCTGCAACCTCGACTTAAAGTCCAACAAATAAATTGGGTTCCATACGACCAGTCGTGGAGGTCCCTCGACCGGTCATGCAGGGCCTACGACTAGTCGTGGAACGACTTTATCTTATCGCGCCCAAATTTCAAAAATCTGTTGGTCCTACGATCAGTCGTGGAGACCATAGGACCAGTCGAGAGTGCGATTTCTTCACTTATAAATAGAGCACGAATTTCAGAGTTTTTCATTCAATTCAAGATAAATCAATACGCCACTCTGAGAGATAAGTTAGTCATCTGTTTAAGTTATATTGTGCTCATTTAATATTCTCTTAATTTAGCTTTGTTATATTTGATTTTTTTTCTATATTCCATTCATATTTGAAGAAGGGATTGAGAGTTTCCCTTTTTGTGGAATCAAAATCAAATAGAGCTAGCCCAACTGGATTTAATTTAAAATCAATTTAGAATCTAGAACCATTTCATAAGTGAGAGTGGACATTGAACTTCTACTCCGATTTGGTTCTTTCGGACTGTATCAAAAAGAGAATATCCAGGTATTTTACATTATTGTGAATTTCTGTATTGTGGTTTCATTGAGATTGTGCCAAAAAAAATCTCTCTGTTTTGGTTTGTCTGAGGTGATTTAGAAAACTCAGAGTGTGGGTTTTTGAATTGTTTAAGCCCACTTGAAAGACACAATTGTTAGGGTTTTAGGTGAACCTAGAAAAACCTACTTTCATAGTGAACGCTAATATCAACTGTGTGAGGATATTAGGAGTGGAGTAGTTGTGTGGCTGTTTTTCTAAACAGTTGGTGTACACACAAGCGAACCACTATAATTTCTGGTCTTGTGGATTGATTGTTTATTTCTTTTGTGGATGATTATAATTTCCCTTTTTGCATTTGTGGAGAATGTTGTAATTTCTTTTATGCAAGTGTGGGAATGTTGTAATAGATTAGATTTCTTTTCTTGCTATTCATTTCTTTATTCCTCTGTATTAATTTGAGTTTTTGATACACATACCTTTCTAGGAATCAGGTTGTCCTACCATAAACCTTGGTTTTTGGTGTAAGGTTGTCCTTAGAACAACATCTATATCAATCTCTCAATACTCGTACATTTGAGGTTGTATTTAATTTCAGCATTGTGAGATTATTTTTGTGCTATGATTATTTAATTTGTTTAAATTTCGCTGTTAATTTTTAATTTGGCATAGTCCTATTCACCCCCCCCCCCTCTCCCTCTAGGACATATAGCTCGGCCTTTTCAAGATGCGTGGTTGGGTGGTAGGGAGTGGGCCACACAAGACTTCTTTCTCTATGGTATTTACTTGGATGGTTGCTCTCCTTGGGAATTTGAGAGTGAAGAGAGAAAATGAGAGAGAGAGAGAGAGAGAGAGAGAGAGAGAGAGAGGTGATGGGATGAAAAGGGACGGAGTGACAGGTGATAGGTGGAGTGATGGAGTTGTAAGAAAGGGATGGATGGATGGATAGAGAGAGAGAGAGAGAGTTGACTTTGGGAATGGGAGAGGGATGGGCTAGGTAAGGTTGTGTACTTGACATTGATTGATAGATTGATGTGATGTGATGTGTTGTAGAGATTCCCTCAGTATTCACAACGCGTTGCGTTTTCCTCAAAATAAACACAGGCCCACAACTCCTGGCCAGGGTATGGCATCGGCGCGCTAGATGTGGCAATGGAACCGCGGCGACGGCGCGGTCGTTAGGATACAAGTCTCGAGTCAAACCGACTTAGGATCGTATGCAAACGTCGATTACCGGTTATGGGTCCGTGGAAGCCTACGAAACGATACGGTCTAGGATACAGGCCTTACACTCTCTCTTGTAGAAGGATTTGATAGACTTGAATTATATTTTCGGATTGAGAGAATGCCTCAATTTATAGGCAAAGAAGTTGTTGCTTTGACTCGTCTAAGGATCAGATTTCATTCCAACAAATTTTCAAATTTGAGCGCGATAAGATAAAACAGATCTTCAACTGGTCGAAGGCCCTGCTTGACTGGTCAAGGACCCTGTTCGACTGGTTGAGTAAGGTCTTCAATTGGTCGAGGGTGCCTAAAATCTGAACTGATTCAGTTGCTGGAATTCGAATCGAGCAACCCTCAACTGGTCGAAGGCGCACTTTCGACTGGTCGAAAGTGTAACAGAAAATCTGTTTTTTCTTCAATTTGAACTAGGATTGGTCGAACTTTCTTAGACTAGTCGAGCCACAACTTAGACTAGTCGAACCTTAGCCAACTATAAGCATAAAAACTCATTTAAGTAGATTTTGAAAGTACCTAAACCTAAGGTCTTTATAGGGTTCATAATACCTTAAATGACTGAACTTTGAAGTAGATTAGATGCTTGAACTTTATTGAGCTTGATCTTCTAATAGATTCTTCATTAGAGCTTGAATTTCTCAATGGAGCTTGATCTTCTACTAAAACTTTAGTAGAATTTGAACTTTCCATCTTGATCTAAGTGGAACTTTAAACTTTCCATCTTGATCTAAGTGGAACTTGAACTTTCCGTCTTGATCTTTGCCGCTTCATAAGCTGTTTTATCTAAATGAAATTTGACAAACAATGTGTGTTTTACACATTATATCACTTACAAATTGGGTTTTGGATCTGCCTTCTCTGGACTGATATGCTACAGTGAGCTAGCGCAACTGTCACCGGTAGTAGGTGGTGTTGCCAATACCAATCCAATGGTGGTGTTGATCTGTTGGGTTTTGTGGGGCCCAACTTGATTTATGTGTTCTATATCCATGCTGTCCATTCTTTTTTTTTTCTTCTTTTTTTTTTTTTTTTGACAGTATGAATAAAACAAAGATGAAGTAGATCCGGCGCTGAAGTGGACCACACCATAGGAAACAATGGGGATAATTACACCCACAATTGAAACATTTCTAGAGCGTTTATTTGTCATCCAACCTGTTGATAAGGTCACTCAGACCTGGATGAAGGGAAAACACAAATATCAATCTGATCTAAAACTTTTGTGGCTCCAAAGAAGTTTTTACGGGTGCACGTTCAATTACCATTCTATCCTGTGATGTGGTCCACTTGAGATTCTCATTACTTCAATTTTAGTTTCATGCCCTAAAACGAGGGGGGAAAGGGATGGAGGGTGTGGATATAAAACACATACATGACGTTGGGCCCCACAGTGCCCAACACATCAACACACTACCATTAGAGGTGATGTTGGCAAGGCCACCTTACCCATGTCTGTGCAACTGATGTATAAAATGGATGTCACATAGGCATCACAGTGGGCCAGGAACATTTCAATGGTGGGTGTCCTCACTCCTAATGTTTCATGTGGTGTGGCCGAGTGATGTTTTAGATTTGCCGGACTTTTGGGCCGCTGTACTAACATAAGCTGGCAGAGTTGATATAATGACCAGGCATCACAGTAATCTCTACAGTATATTTGTTGCACCGGTTCAGTGCCACAAGTGTTGTAGGAAATTTGGGTCAAACTGGGTGCATCTACACAATTGAAACCTTATTGGGCTCACATTAGTTTCGAATGGGGCTTATATTTGCATTTTCCCTTCATCCGGCCCGATGGGAATAACCATGGGTTGGATTGCACAAATATATCACGGTGAGCCACAAGCAGGTTTCAATTTTGGGAAATTTTATGCCCACTGTATCCTGTGGTGTTTCCCTTGTATCTGCTTAATTTTTGGGTTCTCATGCTAATATAATCTGGCAAAACTGATGGATGAGTGAATTTTACACTGACTTCACAGTAGCCCCATGGAGCTCTGGTTTGCAGGAACTCCCGAAACAGGTGTTGCCAGAAACTCGCGTCCAATGAGCCACAGGTCCAAACTGAGGCCCAACCAGTTCAAAATCCACATGATCCACCTTATTATTAGATCAGACCTATTTTTCAGAACACCGGCATATAAACCATAAGAACCATGTTCCACACGATTAAAATTTTAGATCTCTCACATGTGTGCTCAGCCACATGCGTGTACAAGGGATACCATATAAATGCCAACATGTGCCGGTGCATGGACCTGCAGGTTGGGTCCAACCTCCAAGATGTTATCAGTCCACTCATCAGGCAGTACGATGATACAAACAGGTTTAGAGCTTAGAAAAACTTCAAGTATGTTTTTAGCGGTACAATTGTTTCGTGAAATTTGTATTTTGAGTTATGAAACCGTTCGTGTGTTTTGAGTTATGAAATTTGTATTTTATTTTTTATTTTTAATAGAAAAACACCATTGACCGGGAATGTAACTTGATTGAGTTAGGTTGAGTCGACTGAGTTCACGAGACTTGATGGGTGTTGTTGAGACTCGACGAACACTCTTGGCAGCTAGTTATCAAGAGACTTGGCTTGAAATCTCACTGAGTCGAGTTGACTCGGTAAATTTTTTGTCCAGTCACCAAGTTTTGGAATTATGCCACTTAATGGGACCTATGGTGGATGAACTTTTGGTCCTTGAAGATCCACGGTCAGGATTTTAGGACATTTGGCTTTTCACAAGTGGGCTAATTGGTTTAGTACTGGTCCAAACTGTTACCGTAGTTTCTCTATTTACATTATTCAGATGAGAAATTGACCGTACTCACCTCGAAGTTTGGGCAAATTACCTAGAACACTACGACTCTCCATATATTCCCTGAAGGGCCTTCTGATAGCTTTTGGAGTTTTTTTCGGACGAAAATGCCCCTGACCTTGGTTCAGGACTTATACGGTCTCGGAGTGAAGTAGAAGTCACCCGTTATTGCAACCCTCGAGAAATGGACGGATCGACTACTCCCCGGGACACCGGCCAATGGCTGGTGCTCGACGTTATGTGGGCCCCACCACCACGTACGCGTTTCATCCATGCCATCCATATATTTCTCTCGATCATTTGATGGTATGTGCCCAAAAACTAGCGATAATCCATTCACGGTGGGCCTTAGGAGGATTTTAATGGTGGATATCGAATAATTATAATTTTCCTGCAGTGTGGTCCACCGGAGAGTTATATCACTCTCATTTTTCGATTCAAACCATAAAATGATATTTTAAACTGGATGAACAACTGGACGAAGCACATACATTATGGTGGGGCCCACAGACCACCGATCACCTGCACCACGAGCTTTAGAAGGGGCAAATATCGCACTTATGTACCTTTGAAAGACCTTATCCTTCATCTTCTTTTGTTTTCCTAGAGAAGCCAAGATCCAGGGACCAACAGTCAGAGAAGGACGTTGTTTCTCCTATTCGCTTCTTTCATCTTAAAGCCTCTTCCACTACCAGGTTAGTATTTTATTTTGTTTCAACTGTAGATAGGCATTTGCCAAGGTAAATGAAGAACAGAGTCGAGAATCCGAGGTACTTTGGTGGTCACGTGAAAGAGAGTATAATGTAGGGTACACCTTGATCAAACCTCCACCATTGGATGGTAGACAACCACGGCATCATGTTTGTGACGGTATTTGGATCGTGGCTGCCACTTGTCACAACCGCAATTGTGATGTTATATAGATCATTGACCTTAGCTCACACAGGTCGTGGTTGTAGCTATTATGGGTTGTGCTCGCCAGGGATATGACACTGGATACAACTACCACCCAGTGTGCTTCATTACCACCACCCAATGTGTATGAGAACCACGATCCCGTGTGCTTCATTACCATAAGATTACGACCCAGTGTACTTCATTACCATAAGATTATGAAGACTTCGTCGGTTGATTAAAGTTATGTACGGTGATGCAACTCGGAAGTGCGAAAGACACAATGTGTCGTGATTTCGGCAGAGGATGAGTTCCAAGTGACCGAACGGGGAATGACCGATGTAGTGAATCTAAGAGAAATGAAGTGTACATGCGGTTAGTTTACACAGTGCTTGAGAAGACACAGCGGGACATTTCAGACAAAGTGAAGGTTTTTTGTGAGATTATGAAGCCTTTAGAAACTAGAAGATCTGATGGGAGGCTCAAAAAGGTTCGAGTTACATCCCAACGAGAAGATAGGCCAACACCCAGATGCTCGATATGTTGGTTGAGGAGGAGGCCGAGGCTGATGATGACTTATTTTTTTATTGCTTGTGATAAGGTAATGTGAACTGTAATATACTTATTGATTCATGAACTTTAGTGCATGTTAACCACTTTCCAATGTGGATGCTAATTACGATCCATTGTGCATTTGAACCACGACCAATATAGGAAAACATGAACTTAACAATGGGTCATGGTTGTCATGACAAAAGGATCGTGATTGAAATGTTATATGGGTCGTGTTTCTCATTAGGTCAGGCTGTCAACGCGAAATCAACAAGGATGACAACCATGATACATTACAACTGTGACCATGACTTATTTAACATTACAGCCACAACCCAGATCAACTACGATCATTGATTAACGTATATCACGACCCATATAACACGAAAACAACGACCCACATATCATCCAGGTTCCATGTATCATGACAACCACGACCTATACACCCTCACAACCCTGACCCATGTACAATGACAGTGGGCACCCATGTATCATGACAAACACGACCTAATGTGGATGATAATCAAGAGCCTTTATGCATATGAACAACGAACCCAAAGATTGGAATAGTGTACATAACATAGGTCATGGTTTTCGTGATATATGGATCGTGGTTGTCACGTTAATCGGTCATGTTTTACTCAGTTCCATGGTTGTCAACAACGATCCGGTATAGATGATAACCACGATCCTCCACAAATATGACAACCATGACGCATGTAAATCATAAACCACGTTCCATGCAACACGGCAACCACGACCTGTATAACATGACATACAGGATCCATATTTCATGACAATCACGACCTGTACAATATTACAACCACGATCGATATTCCAGGCGAATGTGAAATGGCCTATTCTGGCTTCCAGGCAAACGAACTTGATATTTTGTAACATGACAATAGCGATCCATAAAACACAACAACCACGATTCATTAAACATGAAAACCACGATCCATATAAAATAACAACAACGATCCATATAAGACGACAACAATGATCCATAAAACATGAAAACCATGACCCATAGCAACCGACACCACGACCCATGTAACTTTGACAACCCGTGGTGATACTTTGACAACTACGATCCATATATCATAACAACCACAATCCATTTTACATGAAAAGCACAAAAAAAAAAACAAAAACAGAACGAGTCAACAATGATCCAACGTGAAGGATCGTGGTTGTCATCTACGAAGGTAGAGATGACTGTGATAAAGTTGTGACAATGAAAGCCCTCACCATATCCAGTTTGAAGCCTAAGTCATTGGCCCACAACTCTGTATCATGGTTATTATTATATTATTTGGGTCGTGGTGTTAATGTTTGATGGGTCGTAGTTGACCTGACGATATAAAGCGTGGTTTTCATTGTATGTATCGCATAGTTGATCACACCGAAATAAACGATTAGAAGGTGTTGAGAACTACGTGGGTCGTACATCCACCTGATAAAACTTATTTTTATGATATGCCTTTATATACGTACATTACATACGATGGTCGCTTTAGATGACATAAATATCACTATGGACCCCATATATCTTAGTTTGTACTGAATTAACACGTCGCACGTACATACACTAAATATGGCATGCTAAAGACGGGAAGTTTTGCTTATGATTCCAAACACAAAACATGAATCGTTGATCATCTGGTTCAAGTCCATGGCCCATCATAAATCAAATCTAACCCATTGGAATTGTTTATGGATGATGGATTCCTTCGAAAAATTTATGAGCGACACGTATCGAGCCATCAGTGGGCCACACCACGTAAAGATGACAAAATATGGGATTTTATGGAATCTATTGGTTGAATTGTTGTAGTCCATTGGATTCGAATATTTTGACCATTATTTGGGTAACTCTGTTTCTTGATGTTACAGATAAGATGGGCGGTGCGGATCAGAGAATATCTGTAGTTCGATGTGACTTACGAAACACCGATTATATCTTGGACACTTACGGACGCCCTTACGGACGCTTACGATTCCAATCGCAGAACATCAACGGACGCTTTTACTGACGCTTACGATTCCAAACGTAGAATATGAACGGACGCTTACGATTCCAAATGTATAACATTAACGGACGCTTTTACGGACGCTTACGATTCCAAACACAGAACATTAACCGCTTGTGCCCATACAGAATGCCAACTATATATTGGAGCTTCTTCTCTGGGACCCCTTCACTTTTTATCCCTAACCCTATTTTGTTACTGGTTTTGAATCTTCTTCACTGGGCCCCTCCATCGCCACTCAGCAAGTACATCTACAAGTTTAATGCAGATCAATCAATATAAATGGCAAAGCAAGGTAATGGTTGATAGGGATGGTGTATGGTGGTTATTATGTTATGTGGGTCGTGGCTGTGAACCACGACTCAATGTATATGACTATAACGATGTGTATAGCATGACAATCATGAACATTGTTGTGATCGGTGTTGATATGCCGAATGTATCATGGTTGACAGGGTCATTGTATCGTGTCCCACATGTTATGTGGGTCGTGGCCGTGAACCACAACCCAATGTATATGACTATAATGATATGTATGTCATGACAATCATGAACGTTGTTGTGATCAGTTTCGATATGTCGAATGGATCATGGTTGATAGGGTCAGTGTATCGTGGCCCGCATGTTATGTGTGTCGTGGCTGTGAACCACGACTCAATGCAGATGACATCAATGATATGTATGGCATGACAACGACGATCATGGTCGTGATAGTGGTTTGTTACATAATGGATCGTGGTTAACAGACAGTGTGGATCGTGGGAAACATGTTTCATGGGTCGTGACTGTGAACCACGATTTAATGTAGATGACAACAACGATCTGTATGCCATGACAACCACGATCGTTTTTGCAATCGTGGTTGGTTTGCCTAATGGATCGTTGTTGACAGTCACATAGATGACATAAATGAACCGTGTAGCACGACCGTCAACCACGACCCAACACGATGACAACCACGATCCAGCATAGATGACAACAACGAACCATGTAGCATGATCACCTCGTTCCTTTAGAACTCGTGAAAAACATGACCCTTCGCGGATTACAACCTCGATCCAGTGTGTATTACAACTACGACCATGTTATATTTTGTAAGACCATCTTATTATTGATTAACAATCCACGACCATATTGGAATGTAGGTCGAAACAAGCAAATCATGACCACATGCTTAGACTTTGAAAAGGCACAGGTCTCTCCCAAATGCTCCGTCAGTTTTCTGAAAGTCTTGGTTGAAGATATAGAGAAGAAACCTGATAGAAAGAAACTATTCAGAGATAGTTGTTTTGGATTTCTGTTTCTCTTTCCACTGGCCGAGTGGAGGGAACATTCTCAGATCATGCATTGCCTGATGCAAAGGTATGTTGGTGATTTGAAATTCGATGTTCAGGGCACCAAGATAAAATTTACGGAGCTCGATTTTACGCTAATAATGGGTCTTATGTTTAGACCACTTGGGATAGATGGCGACGGTCATGCCGAGGCCAGAAGAGCAGAGGTAGGAAAAGGCATTAGGGACACCTACTTGGGTGTAGGTGGCGTGAGTAGACAATTATTGAAAGATGCCTATCGGTCACTCACCAATAAAGAAGAGCATATGGACGCAGTGAAGCTGGCTCTAATAATTTGTGTTGAGAGTCTATTAGTTGGATCTCCGTAAAAGAATAACTGTGTTGATAAGTTTATCGACATGGTTGATGACTTGAATTATTTTAATAACTACCCCTGGGGCAGTGTGGGGTATGATTATTTGAAGAATAGGGTTAATGTTGCGTCTAACATTATTCAAAGGGAAAAGGCGACTGGCCAGTACCCCAAATCATACAACATATGCGGAAGCGCGTTTGCCCTACAAGTACGTTGTTCTTGTCCTGATTCATACTTTGAGTTCGAATTTTTCTCCTTTTTCCTCCATATGTACGTGTCAACCAATATGTAATGCATGATATTTGTTCTTAAACAGATTTTGGCCTACGAACGGTTCCCTCAAGTCACTGGTGACCATAGGTTGGCCATTAGAAGACTGCGTATAAGGATTCCTCGAATACTAAATTGGGGTCCTAATAAAACAGGCAGATATGAAACCATATCCGTCATCTTCACAGCTGTGCGGTAAGATTTATTCAATTAGTAGTGTGATTTAAATCATGCAGTATCTTTATAATTAATAAATCCATTTTGCTCCTGCAGGTGGTGCTGGCTCAAGAGCTTCAACCAACAGTCGAAGAAGCAGAGAGCGAGGCTGTTAGGAGTATAACTGACGACGACATTCATACGACGGACAAGGCTCTCTGGTCAACACCCACGCCAAAGACAATGGAGGATGACGTAAGAAATAAAGTTGAGGCTGATCTTACAGCCTCCCTCTTGGAAATGAAAAATACAATTGAGCTTGATGGGAAATCTGCCCATCTTGGGAATGTATTGACAGATAATAAAAAAATAAGATCCGCAATAAGGAATTTTAATGAGCAAAATGATTTACTCGCCACTGAACTGCAAGGAATAAAGGGTGAATTGAAGCGAATTGATGAGTTTGGAGTAGAAATAAGGCACCTCAAGGAGGATTATGCTTCTTTACGAGAAGCGACGTCGATGAGAGATGGTATTAATACAAAACACGTATGTGAAATCGCCTTGCATTATCTAACCTATTTGTAAATAGCTCACTATGAGGGAAGATGGAAAATGGATCGTAGTTGTGGTCCACAAAGGACCGTTGTTATCATACAGGAAGGGTCGTGGTTTTCATGCACATAGGGTTCACGACCCAACTTTGATGGCCTAGGGTCGTGGTTTCCGTGTAACGTGGTTCGTGGTTGAAATGGAATATGGATCGTTATTATCATACATAGTGGATCGTGGTTTTCATCCACGATGGTTCGTGTTGTTGAACCACGACCTAGCATGGATGACAACTACGCCCCATTAGTCGTAATAACCACAACCCTATTCTTGATCGTAGCTGTCACCCACATCTATTTCAATCATGACCCAATACGGTCGAGAAACATGATCCACTGTTTGTAATAACCACGACACTTAGTTCATCGTTGTTGTCATCGACAGTGTGTCGTGGTTCACGTACATGATATCATGGTTGGGTTCCTTATAGAAAGACATTGAAATACATGATAATAGTGATTTTACTACAGGACATTGTCTCTTCGATCAGCCCTCTCAGAGCAGAAAATGCTTCACTGCCTGAGCAGGTGAAGCAACATAGAGATGAGATAAATGCTTCACTGCAGGAAAAGGTGAAGCATCATAGAGAAGAGATCAATGCTTCACTGCAGGATCAGGTGAAGCAACTCAAGGAGGAGATCAATGCTTCACTGCAGGAGCAGGAGAGACAACTTAGAGAGGATATCAATGCTTCACTGCAGGAGCAGGTGAAATAACTCAGAGAGGAGATCAAATCTTCACTGCAAGATCAGGTGAAGCAACTCAGAGAGGATATCCAAGCAATGAAGGTATATGAAGTTGAATCTATCCTGAGTCATTGTTATCATACACCAGTGGTCATGGTTGACATGCACATTGGATCATGGATGAGTCGCGATCGATATAACATGATAGTCTTCTATCTAGACAAGGGACGTGGTTTCTACGAAATGTGGATCGTGATTATCGTTCAGTGTGGATTGTTATTATCATCTGTCGCGATAGTTATTCTCATCCAATGTGGATTGTGATTATCATATATGGTGGATTGTTGTTGACATCCACAAACCTCCATAGATGTGAACTATGACTCACTATGGACGACAACCTGGCTTCAATGGCTGTAATAACCATTTCTGATATAGGATTTCATTACAGAACAATGTTCCTTCGACCAACCCTCTGATCGTAGGGAATGCTTCACTGCTGGAGAAAATGAGGCAGCTTGGGGAGGAAATACAAGGAATAAAGGTATATAAAATTATAATTTCCCCTTGTCATAATTGTTCGTTGTTGTATTCCTTGGGGAATAAATACAAGGAATAAATGTATATAAAATTGTGTTCATATAAATGTCAATGCTGGATCGTTATTATCATGTGTGATTGGTCATGGTTATCATCCACCATGGGTTGTGGTTGACGCACGACCCAAAGTGGACGAGATAGGATATATATACAAAATATGTACGAGATTTGTCTTTGGGTTAATAGTTAACAAGTCATTATGTATGTAATGTCTTCTAAAATAATATGATTTTATAACAGGTCAACAACTCCAATTTCGAGGCTGGGATTAGCCAACCTCTAGTTTTGAAGGTGGGATGACCCATCTTAAAGATGAGAATGCTGCGCTACGGGCACACATGAAGCAAGAGATGAACCTGCTAAAGGATGAAGTTAATAAGACAATTGTACATGAAATTACATTTGGATCATGGTTTAAATCGGACATTATATTATGAACTCCATATATAATATGTCATTTTATTACAGCTCAACATCGTTACCCCCCCAACAATGAGTGAGGAAGGGAGACCATGTCGCGATACAGCGGATCCCGACAGATCTCTAACTGTAAAAGAGCCTCGTCAGGGGCTCAGTGAAATCCACCGAGCTCTAACCGATGCCGAAGAGAACGAGTTGAGAGTTTTTCAGAGAGTCAGGTTCACTCGTCTGGTTGAAGAGTGTCTATGACCTAAATTCATGGGTCGACTTTGAGGTAAGTTTCTACACTTTTTCCTTCATGTTTCATATCAATGTATGAATATTATAGTTACATCACACATTTTCCTCGTTACGTAGGCCATAGACCTATACCTAAGATACATATCAGTGCGTCAGGACGATTAACCGCGGGGTAGACAGGACCGCGCATTCGTCTCGTCGCTATTTACGGTAATGTGAATTTAAGGACCATAGTTATTTAAAATGTCATTAATTATTTTTGTTTCTAACATTATTCAATATATCAATAGCAATACATGGAACAATAACTTGACCTGCTGCGAACTTATGGCGCTGGGAACCATAAGGATCGTGGGACCATGAAGTCTGAAAGGTTGTGTGAAGTGCTT
Source organism: Magnolia officinalis (assembly GCA_021015155.1). Lineage (NCBI taxonomy): Eukaryota > Viridiplantae > Streptophyta > Magnoliopsida > Magnoliales > Magnoliaceae > Magnolia > Magnolia officinalis. Next base: position 47,460,819 of record JAJHSJ010000009.1, read on the forward strand.
ATAGAAATAGTCGATTGTAAACCGAAACCTCTATGGAAGTATGATGTGGTAAGATCTTAGTTTCTTGCACAAGTACATGGACTTAAATGATTAGATCCTTTTTTGGAAGGGCAATGCTTAACTGTTGTCATAGTTCTTGTGCTTCATATGTGTACATCCCTCTTAATGTGAGGGGGCAGCACTGGCTGATGGCTAATGTTTATCTGAGGAAGAAAGAGGTCACTTTGTACGACAGTTTGAGTACCGAATTGGAAGAGAAAAATGAGCTGGTCGTCGCACAGGTAACGGATGGACTGAGGTGGTTATTCTATGTTATTGATGACAGATTAGTTAGGTGGGAGAAGCCATGGAATGTGAAGCCATCCACTGACAGGCTTACGCAATAGAACTCGGACGATTATGGCGTATTCATGCTGAAATATATAGATTTCTTGTGTAGTATGAATGCAATTGACTTTACGCATGTAAGTATATATTTATTTGTCTACATTCAATCATGATTGCTTTATACTTTGTTTTAATATTAGTTCGTTCTGATTCTGTAGGAGAAAATTCCAAAATTTCGAAATACGGTTGCATATGATTGTCTACTGCAGACAAGAGTAGATGATGCTGCGTTCCCAAAAAAATAAGGAGAAGAGGCATCAGTTAAACTAGCTAAGAGAGCCAAACACTGATTTGATGTTGAATGATGAATGGATTGGTGTATTTGATGTTTATTCTTCTTATTATGATCTATAATGGGTTGGTGAATGAGATGGGTCGTAATTGTCCATGAACAATTCGAAGTTGTAATGCACTTTGGCTGTTAGCCACGTTGGTTGATATGCATAATGGATCATTGTTGTATATGCGTGGTTGAAGGTGCATGCCAAACATGATCCATATATGGGGACAACCACGACCCCTGTAACACTAGAACCATGACACATATCATCTTACAACCACGATCCTTCTAACATCATAACCACGACCCATCTAAAACAATAACCACGGTCCGTAAGAACAATGACACAGTCTCTATGACAACCATGAAACTGTCATGTGATCTGATCCTGTGGTTCACATGCATGTTAGATCGTGATTATTGTCCATGTTGGATCGTGGTTGTCACGCATGTTTCTTCGTGGTTCACAACCACGACCCTAATCCAATCCCCTAAAAAGCCTACATGATATATGTACATTATGGAAAGTCGTGGATCTGAATGCAGTACCACGACCCGTAAGCATGAAAACCATGACTCATATAACACGGGAACGACGATCCGTAACAGCCATCAAGCCATGATCCATATACCGTCACAATAATGGCTCATGTAACCAAACAACCACAGATTATGTACACGACATGGCTCATGGACGGCTCGGTGCTTATGTGTTTCGTCCATGGTGTACATAATCCATTCCATGTTGTACATGTTGAAACAACAATAACGATCCAGGCAACATGACAAACATGATTCATATAACGTGGAAAATACAACCCATATAACACATCATGGTTACTCTCCCTCTCCCTCTAAAGGGGTGGAGAGTTTTTCTCTACCTGCCGTCGTATTTATTTATAGATAGGTGTGGTTGAGAAATTATCTATGAGCTATAAGTGTATGGAAATCTGCCCATCAAAGTTTAGACATGGCATACGTAGGTATAAAAAATCCCATGTATATATATATATATATATATATATATATATATATATAATATATATTATATATATTATATATATATATATATATATATTGGTCGTTTGTAAGATTTGCAAAAGAACAATTGGATCGCTAGTCGTGTTGATATTGGTCATTGTTGTCGTGTTAATATTTTCATGGTTCATATATGTAATCGTTCATGGTTGTCATCCATGTTGGATCGTCGTTGACAATCACAACACTAAGAGAAACACGAGCCATATGTCATGGAAACCATGATCAATACGTCATGGCAGCTACGATCCTCATGTCATGGCAACCACGACCCGTTAAAGTGGTTATAAGGGCCGCATTTTCTTGTTATATTGTAAACTTAAGTGGAAGAAACTAGTAGAGTCTTGCGCATCACTAAGCTTCACTTATGGCATTTACTGTGTTATATGGGTCGTGGTTGTAATGTTATAAGGGTCGATGTTTCCATATTATATTTTCGTGATTGTAATGTTATATGGGTTATAGTTGTCATGTTATATGGATCGTGGTTGTCATGTTGCTTAATCGTGGTTGTGATGCGCAAGATTCTGCAAGTTGTATGGGTAGTGGTTCCCATGACACTTGGAGTGGTTTCCATGTTGTATGGGTCGTGTTCCTCATAATGTTGTGGTTGTCGAATACGATCCAACATGGACGAGAACCACGATCCACGACAACTGTGCGCCACGACAAATTTAATAAGTATATTGTTATTCATGGTATTATAATAGGTATATGGATCGTGGTTCTGGTGTTATATGGGTCATGGTGCTCATGTTGTATGGGTCGTGTTTTTAGGGTCATATGGGTCGTGGTTCTCATGTTTTTATTCACGATCCAACGTGGATAAAAACCACGATCCACTGTGCATGTTATTCACGATCACACGACAAGGTCGTGGTTGTCATATACACTAGGTCGTGTTATATGTGTCTTCATATCTACGACCCTTCCCTTCGGAATCAGAGCAACCCTTCGGAATCAGTGCCACACTCTTTTTCAGGAAATCGCATTATGCTACTTCCCCATACTCCCTTTGGAATCAGCACGACCCTTCAGAATGTTTGATCAACCTAAAAAAGTGGTCCTTGGTTTCAAACTATTCTCAGAAGCCAATCTGAACTAGAATCCTATTGCAACACCTTAAGCATTGATGGATTTCTTTGCTCTTTGAATCAAAATAATGGAGGAGATACTCGAAGGAGCCATCGAGTTCTCCGTTATGGGTGATCACTTCCCTTTCCTCAGGGATGTTGACGATCTTCTTGAAGATCAATGGCCTCCACAGGAAATTCTGAAGACACCTTCTCAACCGAGTGTTTCAGCTTGCTAGGTGCCCGTTGAAGAGAATTGTTCTTCATACTGTATTGTAATTTGGTCTGTTTTGTCAGCAGCAAGTGAGAGTGCAACTTTAGCTTCTCTTCTGGCAGTGACAGAAGTGAGAGTGCAACTTTAGCTTCTCTTCCGGTAGTGACTATGTTATTGTAACATCCCGAAAATTGGGGGTTGAGCATAAACTCAACACCCGAGTTCCAGAACATCACTTATACAACATAGATAATGATGATTAAATGTTGTCTGCATTAATGTAGTGAACATGAGTGAGATTAAGCCAAACAGCATATCATACTCCAGAGACAGTTAAATTGCAAACGGAAGACTGTGATAATATAAAATATATAAAAATAGTGGTGAGTCTCAGAGTGTGATAATGTTTACCAAGTTAAGGAATTAGTACAGTTTCAATTTATACCAATGTGTAGTGTCATCTATCAACATCCCTATAACCCCCCCGTCGATCAAGGCACGACTCATATGAAGCCGCCCGAAAACCACATATCAAGAAAGCTCCTCGTTGTCACAAAGTCCGGCTCCCGCCTCAGGAGTAGCGTTCGCAATCTGTAATCAGACAAATTCTGGTGGGTGTTCGGACACACGTCCGTAACGTGGGAGTGAGTGATCAACTCAGTGGAACAATAAAGCATAGGTAACATGTTTATCAATTCAGTCAAGCAGTACTGATAAAGCGTAAATCAAACACTCCTAACTACTCTTATAAATGCAAGTATGAAGGCAGTCATGATGTATGCCCTCACCACCACTCTCCTCGTATGACACCATCTCACGTTCGCGGCATGCTTTCATCCCTCAGTGCTCCACATCTTCCAGGCACATGCAATGCATGATGAGCATGATTACCGAGTTATTATTAGTCCATTTCAAATAGCAGGATTGGGAAACTAAGGTACCTCCCTTGTATCATTCCCAAACATGATCCATTCTAGGGTCGTCAGTCCTAGTTAATCTCAGACGATGGTGTGTTTTCTAGGTCACTGCAAAGGCTGTCAAGGCTGTTACGCACAAAGATTACACCACTCCCCCATCACCTCTTTAACGATTCATCACTATACAGAAACAGGCCTAGTTCATATTCCATACACCGCGGTAAAACTCTAAGGCTCACTGCGATTCCAGAGTATGCTCGAGGTCACTACAAAGGGCTGTCAGAGCTGTTGCTCGCATTCGTTGCACCACTCCCCCATCACCTTATCAATGTAGGCCGACAACACGAATATAGTGTTCCATACCACCATAATCGGCTCACAAGTTTGGTTGCTCACTGGTCACTACAGGGAGCCACGTGGCCCCAGCGTAGGCCGACAGCTCGACCACGGTGTCCCATACACCACCAGCCCGGCTCATGAGTCTTAGCGGATCGAGATACCATGGCTAAAAGGGTTCCCACTGTAAGTTTGGTACCCTAAGTTCAAGCAGAGGCGTCCAAACATGGTGAACATACATAGGACAATCGAGTTACTTGACGAGCTCTGCTAGCTCGAGCGCACATCAAGTTGAATGATATGAAGCGAATGAGCACTCCTGTGGCCCACCACTATCGACAACCGAAGTAACGACTCGAGTTCGTCGAACACATCTCATGTGGCAATGAATCACAGCACACGCCATGATTTCACTCTGGTACCAATTCTCTAGACTATAATCATAGCCCCCCAAACACAATCAATTGCAGATAGATAAAGCAGTAGTGGATCAAGATTCAACTCATACAATCAGGTCTGGTATTCCGTTTAGGGCTCCAGGCTGTTGCACGCATTCGTTGCTCCACTCCCCCCCCCTCACCCATGACGGATCATACAACATAACATGAATTTAAGCATATATTACATAGATAAATCATACAATCAGTTGAGCATGTTATGAAGCACACAAGCATGAATTTGTACATATTCAATTCCTAATCACACACAGTCTATCCAAGGAAATCATACACATAGTTAAAAGAGGTTGAGAATCATATCTCAACACCCTTATACATTACAATTGCTAACTACTACTAATTCAAATATTTCAACAAACACTTTAAAATACATACATCAACATACATGACATATGTTGATCACATAGGCATTAGGCCAAATCCTTTCACTAGGGAGTTTTGCCCCACCATAACACGCGTACACCCACGACGGATAGTCATGGCAAGCATGAATCCAAGTTCCATATTCATTCAGTCATTTCCACAAACACTTGGGCCACACATTTTAGCATATATAGTGTATATTGGCCGTGGCGTGATTTAGGGCAATCCTTTCGTCAAAGGGTTATCGCCAATACAACAATCATATATCCATGACAATTAGTCATAGCGAGCACGAATGAGAATCTATACTCATTCAGCCATTTTCACAAACACTTAGAATACACTATTACAACATACATGGTGTATGTTAGCAAAACATGTATTAGGGCTATCCTTTCGCCAAGCAAGTATTTTACGCAAATATAGTATATTTATACAACAAATAATCATGACAACCACATCTCTAAAATATATATGTATACGATACTTTCTACAATACAGTATTTCTACATACATAATGTATATTAGTAAAACATGTATTTGGGCGAATCCTTTCGCCAAATAAGTATTTTATCCATATATCGTATATTCATACAACAAATAATCATGTCAAACATATTTCCAAAATTTATACGTATACGGTATTTTCTACGAATACCTAGAATATGTAAAATTCCATAATCTATATCTTTAATCGAAACAGAAAACAGAAAGCACTTTGTACATGTACAATTGCATGCAGATCATGAATCTATCATTATCTGACATTGAAAGCGTTGAAAACTATAACCTATACACCTAAAGTCCGCTCCTTTTATCGTAGAATCGTAACGAAGTCGATAGGTTTGCTAAGCTTCTGTATACGGTAGTTTGGCCACCTATAGATCGACATAGGTTAACTATTTCATAACCTACAACCTATACAACCCCAAAACAGATTAGGGTTGGGGTTTCTTACCTCAAAACGGAGCTGGAATCGCCGAGAAAGCGATTAGAACAGAGTGGTGAAGCTCGTATAGCGGCAGGGAAGAGTGGCAGGGAGATTCTCCGACTGCTCCCACACTTTCTCTCTCTTTTCTCTCTTCTCTCTCTAGGGTTTCTCTCAAATTCGTATGGCTGCAATGAGAGAGGGTTTAAGGCCCTTATATAACCTAAAAATTCACCGAAATAGACTCCAGGTCAAAGTATCTTAGGTTATAACCAAAGCGGACCTGTTTCAGCTCAACGGAGGACTTCTGGCGGGCCTCCTTGAGCCAAAGGTCGGACTTAAGCTCACTAACACTGGATCTACGTACTATTAACTTTTCGTTTCGGTCGGGATTCCAGATCACGCGTGACGGACCAGTTTCAGTTCAACGGTCAGCGGATCTCGATCGGAGATTCCGAGTATATGTAAATGTGTATGAAATTTCTCCTGATCCGAGGGTGTAATTTGGTCTGATTCCGACGGTCCGGCTGCTTAAAACTGATCCGCAAGCGAGAGGTGCCAGATTACTATTCAAGATATTTTATTTTGAATTAATTTCACATTTCTCACACTCTTTACTCCGAGCTCAAGTGAATAGCGCTGGGACACTATCTGGATTTGATTTCCGAGATGGTTGTCAAGCCCAGCAAGGCTGTCCTAATTCTTTAACTTTGTGTTAATCGGACTTCCGACGTGCAGTCCAGATCTGATACGGAGTTTCGAGATGCTCCCGAGAGCAGCCGGGTAATGAGATTGATCCTAGATTTTAGGGTAACCTAGCGTCAATGATTCTACAAGTTTTGGGTCTTGCCGATCGTGTTTAAAGTGATTAGTGCTAATTTCACAGGTACTCTAGTTTAACACTGGCTAATTCTCGCCTCATTTCTAAAGGATTTAGTCCTGAGTAATTTCTATCTGAGTTGGGACCTTGGCCTTTGTAGTTTGTATATAAAGTGTTCCAAGTTATACTAAACTAGTTTAAGGTAGTGTCTAGGATGAAAGTGCTTAGAAAATTGAAAGAACAAGGTAGTGAAGGGTGAGATTTGTGAAGGAAATGGGTTCAAAAGCGGTTTTAGACTTTGGGATTGAGTTCTGACAGGTTAATACGGTGTTAGGATTGACCCATTGCCTAAGGACGTCTAATTCCAGGTTGGGAAAAATTCGGGCTGTTACAGTTATATGGGTCGTGGTTTGCATGGGTCGTAGCTTCATGTTTCATGGGTCGTGGTTGTTACGTTATATGGTCAAGTTTGTCAACAACTTTAGCTTTTCTTCTGACAGTGATAGAAGTGAGAGTGCAACATTAGCTTCTCATCTGGCAGTGACTGTGTTTTATGGGTCGTAGTTGTCATGTTATATGGATCGTTGTTATTACGTTATATGGCCGTGTTCATCATGTGTTGTGGTTATAATGGGTCGTGGTTGTCGTGTAATATGTGTCATTGTTGTAATGTAATACTGGTCGCAGTTGTTGCATGTTCACCACGACCCATATTGTATTTTAATTATGGTCGTGGAGGATAAATCCGTACTTCTCATTGAAGTACTCAATAAAATTTATGATACATGGTGAAAATACGATTCCTTGTCAGATGGATGGAATAGATCCTATATAAACATGTTCCCTCATTATCTTTCACTTAATTCCAGGTTTTCTTCTTAGAATCACGATCCATCAAACATAATCATGACCCAATGTGCAAGGGAACCACGATCACATGGAACAATTGTTGTTGCCATACACATTGGGTTGTGATTCCCAACCACGATCAATGTGGAAGACAACCATGATCCTTTGTTCGTCCAATCCACGGCCATTCCCTTGGAATTTGGCGCAACCCTTTGGAAACAACGCCACATTCTTCTTCTTCATGCAATCATACTAAAGTCGCTACTTCCCCGTAATTCACTGGGCACCGAGCGTGACCCTTCAATATCCGTGCGACCGTACTAAATCAGCACGACACTTCGGAATCGGCTCCTTGACCATTGAATGGCCAGCCTAGAAGAGTGGTACTTTGGTGATACTTCCACAAGCCAAATCATGCATTTCTTTGCCATCTCATTCAAAATAATGGAGCAGATATTCAAAAAAACAATAGAGCCCCTATCTCGTTCTTCCTTTATTCGTGATCTCTTCTCCTTCCTCAGGGATGTTCACGATCGTCCTGAAGCTCACGGCCTCCACTGGAAGTTCTGAAGAGAACTTTCGAACTCCGTCAACTCGACAAATTCAACAGGCACCCAACCAGTGGAAAAAGGTTAGGACATGTCATACGTAGATATCGAAAATCCCATGTGTATATATATATATATATATATATATCTTTATATATAGGTCGTTTGTGAGATTTCCAAAAAGAACAACTGGATCACTGGTCGTGTTAATATTGGTCGTTGTCGTGTTAATATTTTCATGGTTCATATATGTAATAGTTCGTGGTTGTCATCCAAGTTGGATCGTCGTTGACAACAGCGGCCTTAAGAGAAACACGATCCATACATCGTGGAAACCACGATCAATACGTCATGGCAACTACAATCCCCATGTCATGGCAACCACGATCCATTAAAGTGGTTATAAGGGCCGTGTTTTCTTGTTATATTTTAAACTTAAGTGGAAGAAACTAGCAAAGTCTTGCGCATCACTGAGCTTCTCTTCTAGCACTAACTGTGTCATATGGATCATGGTTGTAATGTTATAAGGGTCGATGTTTTCATGTTACATTGTCATGATTGTAATGTTATATGGGCTGTAATTGCCATGTTATACAGATAGTTGTTGTCATGTTGCCTGGATCGTTGTTGTGGTGCGGAAGGCTCTGCAAGTTGAATGGGTCGTGGTTATCATCAACAATGGATCATGAACTTATCAACGGGTCGTGGTTTTCATGACACATGGATCGTGGTTTCCATGTTGTATGGGTCGTGTTCCTCATATGCTCGTGGTTGTCGAATACGATCCAACATGAACGAGAACCATGATACATTACAACTGTGAACCATAACAAATTTAACACGAAAACGCGACTCATATCAACTACGACCCTCTCATCATGTATATCATGATCCAATGTGCATGTTAACCATGATCACATGATAGGGTCGTGGTTGTCATACACATTGGGTCGTGTTATATGGGTCATCATATCCATGACCCTTCCCTTCGGAATTTGTGCGACCCTTCAGAATCAGCCCCACAATCTTTTTTTAGGAAATCGCATTAATGTCGCTACTTCAATCCCTTTGGAATCAGCATGACCCTTCAAAATGTTTGACCAACCTACAAAGGGTTTCAAACTATTCTCACAAGCCAATTCAAACCAGAATGCTATTGCAACACCTTAAGCATTGAGGGCTTGTTTGGACGATGGGTGTCACGCCCCAAACTCGGAAATCGGATTCACAGGAATCCCGATCGCCGAATCCGGTGCCGACAGCCTCCGTAGTACCCCGTTCTTGGCTCCTAGCGTCCATACACCAAATTTCGATCCTAGGATCTTACAAGGAGGATTTTTTTTTGTACATTTAACTCGCAATAAGCATAACCACAAGATTACCCAATTCACAAAGGCAACATCATCATCATCACATACCACTAATATAATCATTTGAGTACAATGTTGAAAGGGAAATACATATATCAAAGCTCCAGAAGACGGTTGCATGCTCCAAGCTCGACGCTGCTGCAACCTAACATTACTTGTACGCATCTATCGTGCATAAGCTTATAGAAAGCTTAGAGGGTGGTGTAAGTGTGTGTACCATGTAAGTGCCAAGAATTCAATACAATGCCTTAATCATACAATAACAACAACACTGGTAATCCATAAATTGTACAATGTCGGAATAAGCAGAAATACTGACAAGAGCAGGAATTATCAGAGTAAACAGAAATACTGACAAGATCATAAATCATACGATAACAGAGTAAGCGAAATATGGACAAGTCCATGAGTCAATCAATATCAGAATGCGTAATATAGGATAGCTATGCAAATGAGGAGTCATAATAATCAAATATCGGATGTCAAGGATATAATGCAATATGCAATTCGGAAGAGCTAACGAATACCATCACTCTCATCTAAGTCACAGGAATATAGAAACATAGCAACCCAAAATGCCATATGCCGAGAATGTAATGCAATATGCAATATATGGTGCTAATGGAATGGTCATGCTGGAGTGTGAAGTCGGGGTGATAGTACATAGTATCGCAGGCTACGGGATCCACCACAAGGGACTTCTATCCAAACCAGTCCCATACCTAAATTTGGATAGTCAGACTCAATGTGGTAAACTCCTGATCTCAGGTTAGTCGCGCGCCCCAACCGAAATCCTTACCATAACGAAGGTACACAATAATTAGTTGCGTACCACCAGCCCAAGTGGATAGTGAATGAATAAATGAATGAGCATGCAACTCCTACTCAATAAGTCCACATATCAATACAGTTCACCTCTGGGATCATCACCAGGGTTTAGTACACTCAAAATGGCACTGCCGCTCTCCCAGCCGCACAGTTCAAGTGAGTGTAAGAAACCTCACTATCCGCCTGGCCAATACCTATCCGGCACGTCGATAGCGGACCCATTTACGAGCTGGTCAAACTCAGCCTAGTATTGCCCCCTACCCTCGGGCGAGTAAGGCCACACTCCTTTCCAACCGACCACGACACAGTGGGAGACGCGGCCTCCTGTTATTCGGCCCTCGTGCGCTCATATATCCACTCGGTCTTGATGTTGGAGTCATCTCCTGGCCACGGAGGTTTAGGAATTTTCACTCAGGGACATCTATGGCGCCCGTATGCTAGAACCAAACATTTCCGGTGTCCCTTCTAGCCATCCACGATATGCCTGTGGAGGCTAAGACCCTGATGTCGCTAGGGTGTATAACACACAATACAAGATGCATGAGTCATACAATCCAGTCATGCATCAATCCTGCGCATATCGTGCGTTAATGTGAGATAACCTTCGCCTATCAGGGAGTTTCATATCAACATGCTCAATGACATATGCAATGATCAACCACATCTCATAACACACATGCAGATGATGCGTATGGGCATGTATCATGATGCTATGCTGTCACATACTCATAATCGGTATCAATAAACGACATCGACAATCGACCTCGACAATATGGACATTTAACCAACATTGTCACCAAGGAATGACCCTCATGGATCCTAACATATAGTGAACCTATGACCTCACACAAAGGCTAATTGTACAACTCCATGGGCCTCTCTCAAGAGCTTACTACACATCACGATGGGCCTCTCATATGGGCCTAATATACATCATGCTGGGCTCCATCGCTTAACCCTCAAATGCATCACAATGGGCCTCAAACACGGGCCGCATATACATCACGCAAACCGAATACACATCACAATGGGCCTCAACTATGGGTCGCATGGTCTCGATAATCACCTCGACAATCGGAGTTGGCCTATACAATCGATCTCGATAAATCGGAATCGGCCTCGACAATCAGAATCGGCCTCGTTACTCGGCCTCAACAATCGGAATTGATCGATAATCAGAATCAGTAAATCAGTCGTGACAATCGGATCGATCAATAATCAGAGTCAGCAAATCGGTCACGTCAATCAGTAATCGGTAAGAATGGGCCTAACAAGGCCTAAGGGAAGGTCACAATGAGGACATTTAATCATCATTGCCCATCAATGTGGACATCTAGCCAACATTGCTCCCAAGGAGTGGCCCGTATAGAGGCAAACGTATCATAGGCCCATGACCTCATACAAGGGCCTAATACACATCACCATTGTCACGCCCCAAACTCAGAAACCGGGCTCACAAAATTCTCGATTGCAGAATCCGGCGTTGACAACCTCCGTAGAACCCCATTCTCGGCTCCCAACGCCCATACGCCAGGTTCTGATCCTGGGATGCTACAAGGAGGATTTTCAACATCAGTTTAGTTCGTAATGAGCATAACCAAAGACATAACCCACAAACAACAACCAAAAACTCCATCACATTTTCACTATGATAAAAAACTTTACAAGTACAATGACCATAAAGAGAAATACAATGATAATGGACAAAAAGCTCCAAGATGATCTGCTCTGCGCTCCTGCCTCAACGCTGCTGCGTCCCAACGTCACTTGCATGCAACGGTCATGCATAAGCTTATAGAAAGCTTAGAGGGTGGTGAAAGTGTGTGCGCAAGGTAGTAATGCAATTATGCAGTATCAGAGTAATGCGGAACATGCTGGTGAATCCATGAATACTGTTAGCCGTACCAAGGCTATGCGATGCAAAGCATGAATGATGTCGGCCATACCAATGCCATGCAATGCGAGATACAACTCAAGCATGTGAATCCTCATCTATATCCACATATCAATACAGCTCAAATCTGGAATATCACCGGGGTCTCGTACACTCTAAACCAGATTGCCGCCCCATCGTGCGCAATAAGGTAAGTGGAAGAGACCTCACTATCCGCCTGCCAATATCGGGCTCGGCTCGTCAATAACGGACCCATTCCTCGAGCTGGTCAAACTCAGCCTAGCTTTGCCCCTACTCTCGGCTGGTAAGGCCGCACCTCCTTCCAACCGATCATGACACAGTGGAAATCGTAGTCTCCTGGTAATCAGCCATCGGTGCTCATGCACCCACTCGATCTAGACGTTGGAGCAACCTCTTGGTACCATAAGGGTTTAGGGACTTTCACCTAGGGATATTTATAGCACCCCATGTAGAACAAGATTTCTGGTATCCAATCCTGCCAACCATGATACGTCTGTGGAGGCTACAACCCTGATGTCGCTAGGGCGTACAGTAACCATATCACACAATGTGAAATGCATGAATCACGCTTTCCAGTCATGCAGCAGATCCTGCATGTATCGTGCGCTCATGTAGGGCAACACCGCCTAACCGGGAGCCCATAAACAACCTGCCTAAAGACATATGCTATGATCAGTCACCTCTCATATCAAGCATACATATGATGCGTATGATCATGAGTCATGGAACTATACTAAACATGTAATAAAGTAATGAACTATCTTTACAACGCAGATGGGTCTAGACGGCCTACATGCAACAAGTACGGGCCTATTAATGGGCCCTAGGGAGAGTCATAATGCGGACATTTAACCAACATTAAACTTGTAATGTGGACGTCAAACCAACAGTGCTCCCAGGCGTAGCCCGTAGTGAATATCTTACATGAACTAGGTGGGGTCACACATTGCAATGGGCCTTAGGTTCATCCCATTGGGCTTAAATACATCAAATGGCCATACCATATGGGCCTTTCATTCGTCAAGTGGGCCACATCAATGGGCCGCAACAATGGGCCTTATGCGTATTGTAATGGGTCATAACCTGTGGGCCTTAGATTGCATCAAATGGGCCTAATCTTATGGTCTTATATGTATCAAATGGGCCACACCAATCGGGCCCCATATGTACATCAATGGGCCTCAACCCATGGGCCTTACAAATAACAAGGTGGCCTCATGACATAACAAATGGGGGTCCATTTGAACATGGACCTGGCTCATTCTATGGCTGATTCCAAGAAATGAGCTTTTAAAATGGATGGATAGATTGGGTGCAACAACTGCATCATGGTGGGTTCCATATAAATGGACAGCATATATGTATCAAATGGGCCACACCAATCGGGCCCCATATGTACATCAATGGGCCTCAACCCATGGGCCTTACAAATAACAAGGTGGGCTCATGACATAACAAAGGTGGGGGTCCATTTGAACAATGGACCTGGCTCATTCTATGGCTGATTCCAAGAAATGAGCTTTTAAAATGGATGGATAGATTGGGTGCAACAACTGCATCATGGTGGGTTCCATATAAATGGACAGCATAGAGAGAACACATGCTTCACAGGGGTCCCACCGTCCAACCCTGGATGGTGTAGTGCAAACACGTGCACCATGGTGGGTTCCACCGTCCCTGGTGGGTGGTGTGAATAAAGTACGTACATCATTGTGGGTCCCACGTAGGGCCCATCATAACATTTGTTCTCCATCCAAATGGTTGGTAAGGTCGTACGGACCTGGATGAAAAGGGAAAAACAAATTTTATCTTGATCCAAAACTTCTATGGACCCAAAAAGAGTTTCAATGGCAGCTACCCAATCCCACTGTTTCCTATCATGTGGGCTACCTGAGTCTTAGATTAGGCTGATTTTTGAAGGGGGCCTACCTTAGGAGGGGGCCTACCAAATGAATGGGTTAGATGGAAAATACACATCATGGTGTGGCCCACGGCTGGAGCCGTGGGTTCCCTGGCGTCCGCCCGCCTACAAGGCCGCAGGCGCTGCATGCGCTGGCAGCAGCAGCAGCTACTGCTACAAATCTTTTTTTTAGTGTGGGGCCCGTTCCAAGTGAATCCACTCCAGCCATAGGATTCACGGCTCGTAAACAAATCCAAACAAGCCTAATATTAGTGTATTTTTTTATGTATAGAAATTTCAGGAAAGATTTCAATGGTGAAGACCATCATTTGCTACGCTATGGCCTGGCAGAACCTCGGATTGACTATGTTTTTCAGTTCAACGCCTAAAAGGTGGCAAGGAAAGAGATGGACGACGTGGATTGAACATATAAATCAAGGAAGGGTATATATGAGTGGGCCACCCCATGAGCTTGTAACCAAGCTATTATTTGTGTATTTCACAGAGACATCAAGTGTCCCTGGACGCTGGACGGTCCTCACAGTAGAGGTGGGCTTTGTTCAAGTGGGTCACCACATGATGAATGGCGTGGGTACAACACACATAAGATGGACCCCACTCATAGACGGCTTGGGTAAAATACTCACTTCAAGATGGGTTCCATTCAAGTGGGCCACACGGCCAAATCATCACACAAAAATATTTAAAAAAAAAAAGAAGAGAGAGAGAGAGAGAGAGATAGAGAGTGGGACACGCTTGTGATGGAGGGACCCTGACATTATGGGCCCTCCCTTCAATAAATCATACATCAAGTGGGCCATAAAGCATGTGGGCCCATCAAAATAGAAACTCAACGATGGAGATCCTTTCCCCACCAATATGGAGGGTCTAGATGACCTATCTAAAGCAAGGAAATGAACATCATGATGGGGGCCATGGAGAATGGCCCCATCATGGAATGATCATGATGATCAAAGCGGGCCATCGGCCACATCTTAGGGTCCCAAGTGAGATCTAAACCATTGATCAGTTGGCCTCACTTTGCCCACTTAAAAACATGAAAAAATACTCTTATCAAGCACCCACCGTTCGATCGATTCCAATGGAGGAGATGAGGAATGGATGGCTAGGATGGGAGATCTTGGATGGAAAGGTGGGCCACACTTGGAGCTTTGAAGGAAAGGGAGAGGCTCATACGTATGGAAGTTTTCTCTCTTGCTTGGGAATGAATTTGAAAATAAGAGAGAGAGAGAGAGACTTATAAAGGGAGAGAGAGAGAGAGTGATGGCTGATGGAGTGATGATGTGGTGGTGATGGGTGTGTAAGACACTTTTTGACGTTGTTGGTCATTTGTGTAAGAAAGGCATGGCTTGTGTAAGGACTTTTTGACTTTGAGACTTGCTTGGGAAAAGGTGAAAAGTTGATGTGTAATTGACATGTACTTGACATGTTGAGATTGATGGATTGATGGATTGATGTGATAAATCATAGAGATTCTCTTGGTTTCGCAACGGGCGGCATTTTCCTCGTACCGAACGCTGACCCACATCTCCTGGCCTGAGTATCGCCTCGGTGCACAAGTCACGGCATTGGAACCGCGGCGACGGCGCGGTCGCTAGGGTGCAAGTCTCGGGTTGAGTCGACTCGGATTGACGACATGTGAATCCGAGTCGCGCGCAAACGCTGGTTAAGGGTCGAAGGTTGCCGAAATTCGACCGAGAAGACCGTGGAAGTCTATGGAACGGTACGACCTAGGATACAGGGCTTATAACTATGGTTCTCATTCATGGGCCAAATACTCATCACAGTGGGCCTCGGCACATCGGCCATGATTACATCACATCAGCCTTGCCCATGGGTTTTGAATACATCAAATGGGCCTCCCCCATGGGCCTCGAGTACATCATAATGGGCCACAAGCCATAGGCTTTAAATACACAATAGGTGAGCCCTATGCATGGGCCTTGTACATATCACAATGGGTCTTGCCCATAGGCCACAAATACAACTTATTGGGCCTTTTAAATACAATGAGTGGGCCGCACAAGTGGATGGTATGGGTGAAACACGCACAGCATGGTGGGCCTGTATAGTGTAGGCGGGCCCACCACACGCAAGAAGTGGGCCTTGTGCCATCAAGACGGGTAGATAGTGCAGTTATAAAATACATACATCGGGGTGAGTCCCACCATTCAGCGGCTAGATGGTGCGGATATACAATACACTTATCATGGTTGGATCACACTTTGAAATGGGCCTTATGTACATCCCATTGGGCCCCGACCCATGGGCCTCAAATACCAAGGTGGGCCTCATAACACGGGCCTCATATATGTCAAAGTGGGCCTCAACAACGGGCCACAAATACATAAAGGTGGGCCAAACACGTGGGCCTCATTCATATCCAGGTGGGCATCAACATCGGGTCTCATATATCACACCGGGCCGAATCAATTGGCCGATCGAATGGGCCGCGTCAATCATCCATCAATAAAGATCATTATAGAGCATTAAACAAAAAAAGAAATAAAATGAATCATATCCAAAGATCATCTGGACCTTACTACAACTAACAGTGGTGAAACTAACTTCCCACTTTCAACTTCCAGTGGGCCCACCACAACATTTAATTTACATCCAGACTATCCCCATGGTCACGAGGACCTGGGTAGACAAATATCATATCGATCCAAAACTTTTATAACTCAAAAGGGGTTTCAAAGGTACGCATTCACTCCACTATTTTCTGTAGTGTGGTCCACCTGACAATTTGGTTCTATCTCATTTTTAGTCTCAAGCCTTAAGACGATCATTCATAATGGTAGGACAACTTGGATGCAACACATGCATCATGGTGGACTCCCATGTGGGCCCACTATAACATTTATTTTCCATCTAATCCTGGGCCCACTGAAATGCTTATTTGCCACCGAACCTGTTGGTAAGACCACATGAGCAAGGGCTCCACTATAATGTTTATTTTACATCCGACCTGTTGGTAAGGCCATGTGGCAAGGGGCCCACCAAAATGTTTATTTTACATCCCACCTGTTGATAACGTCACACAGACGTGGATGGAAAGAAAATAAAATAAAATTTCATATTGATCCAAACTTCTGTTATCCCCAAAGGGGGTGTTTCAACGGTTGACGTTCAATCCCACACTGTTTCCTATGACGTGGTCACCTGATCACTAGCTGGATGGAGTGGATAGAACACGCACATCATGGTGGGGGCCACCGTCCACTGGCGTGGACGGACAGCGTGAATGAAACACTTGCATCACAGTGGGTGTTACCACCCACTGTTGTGGACGGTGTGGTAAGCCACACGTACAACAGAGGGTCCCATGTAGGGCCCACCAAAATGTTTATTTGCAATCCAACCCGTCCATTATGTGTGTCCCACAAAATTAAGGGTCCAAACCAAATTTCAGGTGGGTCCAAGCTTCATGTGGACCCCAGCAATCATTTCCAAGTGGTTTAACATACCTTCATATAAACGGTGGCGATGTGGGCCATCTGAGAACTATTCATGGCTGATTTTTGGAACCGACGCCTCAACGAAGGGGTCCCAACAAATGGACGGCAGGGATTTAGAACACACATCACAGTGGGGTCCACAACTAGGGCCAATGGAGACCCACCCCTTTAACGTGTACGTCATGACAGCAAGGCGCTTGCCACCTTTTTTGTCATATAATATATATATATATATATATATATATATATATATATTAATATATATATATATATATTGTTATCATAGGTGGGACCCACATTAACCAGATCTACCCGTCCATTGTATGTGTCC
The DNA here is from genome assembly GCA_021015155.1 of Magnolia officinalis. Taxonomy (NCBI): domain Eukaryota; kingdom Viridiplantae; phylum Streptophyta; class Magnoliopsida; order Magnoliales; family Magnoliaceae; genus Magnolia; species Magnolia officinalis. The sequence continues at coordinate 47,478,856 of JAJHSJ010000009.1, forward strand.
CACAAAATTAAGGGTCCAAACCAAATTTCAGGTGGGTCCAAGCTTCATGTGGACCCCAGCAATCATTTCCGAGTGGTTTAACATACCTTCATATAAACGGTGGCGATGTGGGCCATCTGAGAACTATTCATGGCTGATTTTTGGAACCGACGCCTCAACGAAGGGGTCCCAACAAATGGACGGCAGGGATTTAGAACACACATCACGGTGGGGTCCACAACTAGGGCCAATGGAGACCCACCCCTTTTACGTGTACGTCATGACAGCAAGGCGCTTGCCACCTTTTTTGTCATATATATATATATATATATATATATATATATATATATATATTATATATATATATTTTGTTATCATAGGTGGGATCCACATTAACCAGATCTACCCCGTCCATTGTATGTGTCCCACAAAATTAAGGGTCCAAACCAAATTTCAGGTGGGTCCAAGCTTCATGTGGACCCCAGAAATTATTTTCCCAAGTTTTAACGGCAAACACCACTGTTTCCTATGGTAAGGCCCACTCGATTATCGGATCACCTTCAGTTTTCGGCTCAACGCCTAAAATGTTCTGAGAAGGAGGGGGAACGGCTTGGATTATATAAATACATCAGGGTGGGGCCTGTATGTGGGGTCCACCTCAAAAATTCTCCTTTAACTGACGTTAGTACATACCCATGTCAGTTCACACTTCACCGTTAGCAGCCCCACAACGTCCAGCATCCCTTGAACGCTGGACAGTTGGGTGCACATGCATCAGGGTGGGTCTTGCAACACCGGTATCATGGTGGGTCCCACATGGACGTGGCCCACCATGGATATACATATACTTACATTATATTATTATAATATGCTGTATAGGATAATGGGTTTCTCCCAAAATGCGGCGAGCCGCACCGTTTGATGGATGGATAGAGTAGAATTTACACAATTGGTGGGGCCCACTACATTTTGGGGAAAGATAAAGAAAGAGGGGAGAGAGAGAGAGATACACCGTGAGATAAGAGGGGCCCCCACCACTATGGACCCCTTATCATATACATCAAAATGGGTCCCACCATCTAGTGGGCCCTAAAAAATGAGATTTAATGGCGGATCACCCACCTATCAGTCTTCTTCTTGGTTCCTTAGCCTCCTATGCTCCTTGCCAACACGTTTGACGATGTAGATGATGAATGGAAGGTGGGGATGAGAGATGAGAGAGTGGACCACACTTGTAGCTTGGGAGAAGATGAGCTTGGACGTGTGGAGCTCTTTTGCTTGGGAGATTTTTTTGAGAAAAATTGGGACAGAGAGAGAAGTGATGGGAGATAGGGATGGAAGGGATGGGTGGAGTGGTTGTAATAAATGGAGATGGGTTGAGTTGAAAAAATGGGTAAAGGAGGGATGGTGAGTGGAGAGGGAGAGTTGACTTGTGAAAAGGAGGAATGGGGTGGTTGTACTTGGGTAAGGGTGTATTAATTAAGTGATTGATGGGACATCTTGTAGAGATTCCCTCAAGACTCGCAACGCACGGCGATTCTTCGGAATGAATGCAGACCGACATTTTCCAGCCTCGGTATCAGTATGATATGCGAGTCGCAGTGTTAGAACCGCGGCGATGGCGTGATCGCCAATGTATAGGTTTCGGTTCGACCCAACTTCGGCATGTAGGTCTCGGCTTAGGGTCGCGCGCAAACGTCAGATACGGGTTGAGGAATGCCGAAATTCGACCGGTATGATCACGTAAGCCTATGGAACGGTACTCACTAGGGCATGGGTCTTACAATGGGATTAGAAGGGATTAGGTGGGATGGGTTTAAAAAAAGGTAATAATGGTTGTTGTCAGAGAATTGTCTTAATACCATGGGTTTTCTATTTCCATCGGCTCCCGTGCCATGGTGTTTGGATGCCATGGGAATGAAAGGTTTTTACAACTCCTATTCCGCATGATGTTTGGATGAGAGGTTTTAACTCCCATCCTATAGGATGTTTGGATGGAAGGTTTTCTACAACTCCCATACCATACGTAGAATATAAACTTAAAACGAATGTGGTGTGTATATACTTATATATAGATATAATTGTTGGGGCTGTGTGGGGCCCATAGAGATGGGCGTGACAAAGACACTCCATTCATCTTTTTTCAAATCTGACAATCGGTTAGGACTTTAAAACTCAGGTGGGCCACATAAAATGAAATACTAGGAATATAAACATCCACCGTTGAAAGCTTCTTGAAGCTGACAATGATGTTTGTAGGAAATCTGAACCGTTCATAGGGTTATTCCAGTCAAATAAACGGTAGGCATAAATATCAGTCTTTCAAAACGAATGGATGGAGTGGATTTGTCATTACAAGGGACAGTAATCCAAAAGGAAAGCGGGCAACTAGATTGAGGGTTGTGAAAGAAAGCTATGGTGTAGCCAAGCAGCAACACACTTTCACTGTAAGACTGATTGCACTGAGCCAAAGATATTGTCTTAAACCCATATTCATTTGGTTATCATTGTTTCTGTGATTGAGAATGTAGAAATAATGTGGAGCAAAGGAGTCAAGACATTGTCACCATTATTTCCTTTGCTCGTGAACGGTCGTAACCTCTACAGATTGAAGACCTTCCGACAAGTAAGAATTGGTCATTTTCAGATGAGCCAACAGTTTTGGCCTAGGCCTTATTATATGTCATTGTGCTCTGACCTTTTGGCATGTCAGCGTTGGAATGATGAAGCAGAGAGATTAGTTTTGGCTGAGAAGCACAAAAGAGGAGTAGCAACAAGGAGAATCAGAGCAATCAAGAAAGCAAGATCTGCAAACAGAGGTTCAGCGCAAGATTGCCGACTGAAGGGAGATCTTCTTCCTACTGTAAATGTCATCATGGTCATAGTTGTCATGTTAAATCGGTCGTGGCTTTTGTTTATATAACAGAAATTAGAATAGTGGAGTTGTGTTCCCTAATGTATGTTAAATGGGTCATGGCTTGCATGCTACATATGGCGCTTATTCCGGACGCTCGCTCTGAATCCGAAGGAAAGGGTTGTAGTTTTTAACCACCGAAGATGAGAGTGATTTTCAGTTAAATCAGTCGTGGCTGTCTTAAAATGTTCGTAGTTGTCAGCTTAAACATGTTGTGATTGTTACCTTATATGGTCGTGTCTGTCGGCAGCTGTAGCTTCATTTTTGGAAGTGACAGAAGTGAAAGTGCAACTTCATGTTCATGGGTCGTGGTTGTAATGGGTGGTGGTTGTAATGGGTCGTGGTTGTCATGTAATTTGTGTTGTTGTTGTAATGTAATATGGGTCGTGGTTGTAATGGGTGGTGGTTGTAATGGGTCGTGGTTGTCATGTAATTTGTGTTGTTGTTGTAATGTAATATGGGTCGCGGTTGTTTCATGTTCACCACGACCCATATTGTATTGTAATTATGGTTGTCGAGGACAACTTTGTACTTCTCTTTGAAGTACTCAATAAAGTTTATGATTGTAACGCCCTGAAATTCGGGGGTCGAGTATGAACTCAACTCCCGAGTTCCAACGCATCACTTATGCAACATAAATAATGATGGTTAAATGTTGACTGAGTTAGAATAATAAACATGAATGAAATTATGCCAAAACAGTAATTCATACTCCAGTTCAATTGTATAAAGGCAAGCGGAAGACTGAAATTGTATATTTAAAGTATGCAAAGAAACAAAATTTTTGTGAACACCTGAGTATGAACACTAACTGAGTACCCATATACACGTACTGTTTTTGAGTCAAAAATCAAAATACAATCTAAAAGATAAGTCCTAAAATCCCCGCGATGCAGTCGGCCTAAGCAAAGTCGTCAGAGTACTGCATAAATGAGAACTCATCCTGGTCCTCGTCGAAATCGGGCTCCGGTTCCTGAACCGACGCGCCATCTATACCTGCGACAGAGTCTGGTTGGTGTTGCAAACACCGTCCCGTAACGTGGGAGTGAGTAGCTAACTCAGTGGAACATTAAAGCATAGGTTAACATGTTATCAACTCAATCAAGCAGTAATGATAAAGCGGTACAATCAAACAAGTTTAACTACTCTTATTAAATGCAAGTATGAAATGTCATGATGAATTATACCCTTGCCAAACCACCTTCATACGACATCATCTTACGTTCGCGAATGCATAACTCCCTCAGTGCTCCACATCTACTAGGCACATGCGGTGCAATGATGAGCATGATTAACGAGTTGTTATTAGTCCATTTCAAACAGCAGTATTGGGAAACTAAGGTACCTCCCTTGTATCATTCCCAAACATGATCCATTCTAGGGTCGTTAGTCCTAGTTAATCTCATACGATATTATGGTTTGAGAGGCATAGCGAAGGCATCACAAAGGGCTCGTCACCCGTCAGCATGGATACAGATCTCACCGTATGCGGCTCAATTGTTGACCGTCAGCTCGAGTACAGGTCTCACCGTACTTGGCTCAATCACTAGCCATCAGCTCGAATACAGGTCTCACCGTACTCGGCTCAACTCCTACTCTAGTTGTTGTGAAAGACTCATCGCCAATCACAAACCTTGGAGTATACTCGAAGATATTATAGAGGACTCATTGCCCGTCAGCACGAGTACAGATCTCACCGTACTCGTCTCTCGCCGTAAGTATCGACAACTCGAATACAGTGTCCCATACCACCGTATTCGGCTCACGAGTTTAGGTTGCTCAATGGTCACTACGGGGAGGCACGTGGCCCCAGCATAGGCCGACAGCTCAGCCACGGTGTCCCATACCACCATGTCCAGCTCATGAGTCTTAGCGGATCGAGGTACCATGGTTAACGGGATTGCCACTGGTAAGTTTGGTACCCTAGGTTCAAACAGTAATGACCAAACATGGTGGACACACATTCGACAATCGGGTTACTTGACGAGCCTGACTAGCTCGAGCGCACAACAAGTTGAGCGATATGAAGCGCAAAAGCACTCCGTGTGGCCAACCACTATCGCCAACCGAAGTACGACTCGGGTTCGTCAGACACATCCCTTGTGGCGACATGAATCTCAGCCACAATCTCCAGTCTGGTACCGAATGTCTGGACTATAGACATAGTCCCAAACTCAATCAATCTTCATCCATAGCATGTGGAGCAAAGCATGATAAACAAAGTAATTCAAGCATGTTAGCAGGCATGTCATAAGGCATGTTATAAAGCATGAAGTAAAGCATGTCGTAAGCATGTTATAGAGTACTATACAAATAGGGATACAATTACATATACATCACAAGTGAGTGGTTAGAGTAAACCACCACATGGAGGGTATCCTACATGTCTCTGAGGTAGTCGAGAATTCCATATCAGCACCTATCTAAGGCACTAACACTTAAGCATCTACACTCACAAGCATCTACACAAACACTTAGAGTACACTATTCCAACATACATGACGTATGTTAGCAAAATACGTATTAGGGCTATCCTTTCGCCAAACGAGTATTTTATCCATGTATACCATAATCATACAACAATAAATCATGACAATTGCATTTCCAAAATTTATACATATACAGCATTTCTAGAATACACAATTTCAACATACTTAGTGTTTACAAGCAAACATGTATTACGGTGATTCCTTTCGCCAAAAAAATATTTTATCCATATATTGTATAATCATACATTAAATAAACATGTCAAACACTTTTCCAAAAAAAAATACATATACGGTATTTCTACGTATACCTAGAGTATGTGAAATTCCATATTCTACAACGTTAATCGAAACAGAAAACGGAAAGCACTTTGTACATGTGCAAATGCATGCAAATCATGAATCTATCATTATCTGACATTGAAAGCGTTGAAAACCGTAACCTATACACCTAAAGTCCTCACCTTTCTCCTTGGAATCATAACAAATCAGCAAGGTTGGATGAGCTTCCGTATTCGGGAGTTTTCTAGCCTAAAGAGTGAAATCGGTTAGTTATTTCACAACCTATAGCCTATACATCTCAAATCAGATATAGGGTTAGGGTTTCTCACCTTAGAACGGAGTTGATATCGCCGGAAAAGTTCCTGGAAAGAGGCGGTGTAGCCCGCGTGAAGATCGAAAGCAATAGGAGGAAGGTGCTCCCACAATCCCAAGTTTTTCTCTCTCTTTTCTCTCTCTCTCACTAGGGTTTTATCCCAAATTCGTATGGCTGTGAGAGGGGCTGTTCTAAGGCCCTTATATAGCCTAAAACCCCTCTGAAATAGACTCATGTTCAAGGGGTACGTCTATTATAGGTATTTCGGCATTGTTCCTGCTCAAATGAGGGGTTCAGGTGGCCCTCCTTGAGCCAAACGTCAGACTTAAGCTCACAACTCATGGATCTACGTGGGACTACGTTTTCGACTCGATCGGATTCCCATATCACACGTGGCGGACCAGTTTCAGTTCAACGGTCAGTGGGCCACGATCCGAAATTCCGAGTACATGTAAATGTTCCTGAAATTTTTCCTGATCCGAGGGTGTAATTTGGTCTGATTCTGACGGCCTGGTTGCTTAATACTGATGCGCAAGCGAATGGTGCCAGATCACTATTCCAGATATTTATTTTGTAAAGGAAAGAGTGATTTTCACAATCCCTCACTCCGGACTCAAGCGAATGGCCATGGGACATCGACTGGACCCGATTTTTGAGGTGGTTGTCAAGCCCAGTGAGGCGGTCCTAGCTCCTTAAATTCGGGTTAATCGGACTTCCGATGTGCGGTCTAGACCTAATACGAAGTTTCAAGTCATTCCCGAGAGTAGCCGGGTAATGTGTTTGATCCTAAACTTTAGGGTAACCTAGAGTCAATGATTTTGCAAGTTTTGGGTCTTGCAGATCGTATTTAAAGCGATCCCAACGGATTTCATGTCTAATCGAGTTTAGCACTTAGTTAACTTTGTTAAATTTCTAAAGGGTTTAATCCTAAGTGATTTCTGGTCGAGATGGTACTCAAGCCAATGTACGGAAATTTACGGGTCGTTACAATCTACCCCCCTTATTAACAAAAAATTTCGTCCTCGAAATTTATACCTTTTCGTATTCCTCGAGAATCTGAGGGTAGTTCTTCCTGACCTCGGCCTCAGTCTCCCAGTAGCTTCCTCCTCGGAATGATTGTCCATAGTACCTTCACAAGTGGAATGACCTTGCTACGCAGTACCTGCTCCTTCCTGTCAAGGATACGCTGGGCGCAACTCATACGTAGCATACTCGCTCAGCTGTACCTGCTCCCCCCTGATGATGAATGCGAAGGATCAGGAACGTACTTCTTCAGCATAGATACATGAAATACGTTGTGTACAGACGCAAGTGGTGTGGGTTAAGCGAGACGATACGCCACATCACCCACTCGATCCAGTATCTGAAATGGACCGATAAACCTCGGTGTGAGCTTCCCCTTCTTCCCAAAACCGAAGGACTCCCTTCATAGGAAAAACTCGAAGGAACACATGATCCCCGACCTTGAACTCAAGCAGTCGCCGCCTCGTATCGACGTAACTCTTCTGCCTGCTCTGTGCTATAAGTAGTCGACGCCTGATAATGTCGACCTTCTCTGTAGTCGCCTGTACCAACTCTGGGCCAATCAGACTACTCTCGTCAACCTCGGCCCAACAATGCAGTGCTCTACAAGGATGACCATATAGGGCCTCATCTGGCGCCATGCCAATAGTCGCCTGGAAGCTGTTGTTGTAGGCGAACTCTGCATACAGGAGACAGTCATCCCAATTGTCCTTGAAGTCCAATACACATGCCCGCAACATATCCTCCAGAATCTGGTTCACCCGCTCTATCTGCCCATTAGTCTGAGGATGAAACGCCGTACTGAACTTCAACTTCACACCCATCGCCTCTTGGATACGAGTCCAGAAGATGGATGTGAACCGAGTGTCTCTGTCCGACACGATCTCCAAAGGAACTCCGTGCAGACGGACGATCTCTCTAATGTACAATCTAGCCAGCTCGTCTGCAGAGTTCGTAACTCTGATAGGGAGGAAATGGGCCAATTTAATCAACCGGTCCACAATCACCCAAATGAAATCATGTCCCTTCCTCGTCCTCGGCAGCCCTGATATGAAATCCATGGAGATGAAGTCCCACTTCCACTCTGCTATGGGCATGGGCTGAAGCAGTCCAGGAGGTCGGCGATGTTCTGCCTTGACCTGCTGGCACGTAAGACATCGAGACACATACTCAGCGATGTGGGCCTTCATGTTATCCCACCAATACGTCCGTCTCATATCCCGGTACATCTTCGTGCTACCAGGATGCATCGCAAGCTTCGAGTTATGGGCAGACTCGAGAAGCTCGCATCTTAAGTTGGGCACATCAGGAACGCATAGGCGGCCACGAAATCGTAGACCCCCATCAGAACCAACTCTCCACTCGGAGTCCTCGGCGTTGCTAGCCTGCTCTCAAAGCTCAGACAGCCGTATATCGCCCTCTTGGGCCTCAACAATCCTGTCGTCAATAAGTGGTCGCACCCGAACGTGCGCAACACACTCAAATGGCTCCTCCACAGTGAGTCTCTGCTCGAAGTCCCGTACGAACTCAACCTTGTCCCACTCAGCTATCATCAACGGTGCCGCAAATGCTATTGCCTTCTTGCGGCTCAACGCGTCTGCCACAAGGTTCGCCTTGCCAGGATGGTAGGAAACCTCGAACTTGAAGTCCTTCAAAGTCTCCATCCATCGGCGTTGTCTCATATTCAAGTCTCGCTGTGTGAATATGTACTTAAGGCTCTTGTGGTGGCAGAAAAGCTTGAACTCCTCTCCGTAGAGGTAATGTCTCCAAAGCTTCAATGCAAAGATGACAACTGCCAACTCCAGGGTTGTGTAGGGTAATTCTCCTCGTGCTTCCTTAATTGTCTCGAGGCATACGAAATCACCCTATCCTTTTGCATCAGACACAACCCAAACCAACGCGAGACGCGTCAGTATATATCGTGTATTTCTCCCCTTGCTCTGGCAATACTAGCACAGGGGCGGACGTCAACTTGTCCTTCAGCTCCTTAAAAGCTGACTCCGCCTTCTCATTCCAGGCGAACTTCAGGTCCTTCCGAGTCAACTGAGACAATGGCCTGGCAATCTTCTAGAAATCTCGAATGAAGTGTCTGTAATACCCAGCCAGACCAAGGAAACTCCTTACCTCGGTAACCGATTCAGGCTGCTGTCAATCCTAAACTGCGGCTACCTTAGCAAGGTCCACTGTTATCCCATCCTTGGACACTACATGTCCTAAAAACTTGACTTCCTCCTACCAGAAGTCGCACTTCTTGTATTGTGCGAACAACTGGTTCTTCTCCAGTGTACCCAACACCGCTCTCAAGTGCTCCTCGTGCTCCTCCCGACTCGTTGAGTATATCAAAATGTCATCAATAAAGACGATGACGAATCGGTAAAGGAAGGGCCGAAATACCCGGTTCATAGATCCATGGACAGGCTGGTGCGTTCGTATGGCCGAACGACATCACTAGGAACTCATAGTGCCCAAAGGACGTCCTGAAGGCTGTCTTCTGCACGTCCTCCTCTCTCACGCGTAACTGGTGGTACCCCGACTGAAGATCAATCTTCGAGAAATACCTCGCCCCTCTCAACTGATCGAACAGATCATCTATCCTGGGCAAAGGATACTTGTACTTCACCGTGACCTGGTTCAACCTACGGTAATCAATACATAACCGTAGCGACCCGTCCTTCTTCTTCACAAAAGCACAGGTGCTCCCCAAGGAGACACACTAGGTCGTATAAAACCCTTCTCTACAAGCTCGTCAATCTGTCTTCCGCAGCTCCTCCATCTCACATGGAGGCATACGATAAGTCGGCAACGAGATGGGCGTCGCACCAGGCGTAAGATCAATCGTAAAATCAATCTCGCGCCGAGGAGGTAACCAGGAATAGTCTTAAAACACCCCACAAATTCCCGAACCACGGCGTACTCTCCAATGTCGGACCATCAACCGGCACTAATAAAGCAACATAACAATCAACACGGCAGGGCCAACTGACCTGCACTGGAAACGTGAACGCTATGCCGTCAGATCCATAGGTAGTCACGATCCGAGTATCGCAATCTATCTCTGCCCTCATCTTAGCAAGCCAGTCCATACCAAGGATAACGTCGAAGTGCCAAAGTAGAGCAACAATGAGGTCGACGAGCACTGTGCTGCTACCCAAAACTATAGAGCAACCCTCGCATAATCGTGTGACATCCGAAAAGGTCCCAGTGGCCGTAGTGAGTCTTAGTCCCTTAGTGGGAATAGTATGCAAAGATAGACGTTTAACTGCACCACAAGAAATAATAGAAGTAGTGGACCCAGTGTCCACCAATAAGGAAACGGAAGTACCATGAATGTAAGTCGTACCCTCAAAAGCCGCGCGGCCGAAATCGACGTCTCACGTGCCTCGGCAACAAGCGTATGTACCCGAGCCTGCTGCTGACGGTTCGACTGAGGCGCCAAGGGTCGTTGTGGCGGCCTGAAGCGCGACATAGGAGGTCGGAAAGAAGGATGTGCAGGAGCAGTCTGTAGCGGTGGAGCTGATATGGCCTGTGGGTAAGGGCGATCCAACCTCTGCGGTGGTGCAAATCCGCTAGCTCTCATACTCGAGAAGCAACTCTCAGCAGGATGTCCCGGTTTCCCGCAATACGTGCAGGTCACAATCGGGCGTCTACAGGAACTACTGATGCCACGGCTCTGGGAGGCGAATCAGCACGAGGCCTCTTTGAAATGGCCAAGCTAAATGTCCTAGAGGGGGGGTGAATAGGACAATGCCAAATAAAAAACTTATAATAGCGGAATTAAAAAAAGTATGATAGCCAATGAACTAATTAAATAAATTGCAATGCGAGAATGAAATACAACCTCAAATATTGAAATTGAGAGGTTGATACAAACGTTGTTCTAAGGACAACTTTTCACCAAAAACCCAATGTTTATGGTAGGACAACCTTATGTCTAGAATGTCTTTGTATCAAATTCTCAAATCAAGAGAATAAAGAAATAAATACAAACTGCACAATGAAAAAAATGAATTAAAAGGTCTAGGATAGGGTCACCTTCCTAGGGACAAACATACAAAATAAAAATGGCAGGGCAACCTTGCTGGAACAATTTTGGAATTTAAGCTTGAATCAATAGAGAATTGCTGGAAATAAATTGTAGAAATAAATCACTAAATTATTACAACATTCCCACACTTGCTTGTAATTTCAAACTGTTACAACATTCACATCCACAAGGAAAATAGAACTGAATGATAAAAGATAAGGATTAAATAACCATTCAATCCACAAGACAAGAAGTTATAGTGGTTCGCCTGTGTGTTCACCAACTGTTCTCAAACAGCCACACAGAATGCTACTCCACTCCTAATATCCTCACACAGGGGATATTAGCGTTCTCTAATAAAACTGGTTTTCACAGGTTCACCAAAAACCTTCACAATTGTGTCTTTATCACTTGGGCTTACACAATTCAAAAAACCCACAATCTGAGTTTTCTGGCTCTCCTCAGATAACCATACACATAGAGATTTTTCTGGCAAATCTCATACAAAACCAAAATAGAAATTACAGGAATTGTAAAATACCTGGATCTTATCCTTTTGCAGTAGCCCGGAAGAACCGATCAGAGTAGAGAAGATAGTTCAATGTCCAATACTCAAATTATTGAGGTTCTAAGTTCTAATTGATTTTAAATGAAATCTCAAAGGGCTAGCTCTATTTGATTTTAATTCCAAGAAGAAGGAATACACGATTTCCCCTTTTCAAATATGATTGGAATTTAGAATAAAATCAAATGCAAAAAGCTAACAAAAGGAATTAGAATGAAGCGCAAATTAGCTTAAAATTAAACACGACTTATCTCAGAGTGGAGCCTTGCTTTGATAGATTTTTCGATGATTAAACTCTGAAATTCGGTGTGCTATTTATAGCTACAGAAATTCGTCTTCGACTGGTCTAGGAGTTCCCACGACTGGTCTTAGAAGAAACAGATTTTTGAATTTCTGCGCGGATCAGGAAAACCGATGTTCGACTGGTCGTAGGCAGTCCACGACTGGTCGAAGGTCGTCCACGACCGGTCGAGACCCCTTCTCGACTGGTCGAGCGACAGTGAATTTAGTCGCTGGAGTTTGAATCGAGGCTCCACGACTGGTCGAGGTTCGAGTCGAGGACGTTCCACGACCGGTCGTGTAGACTCCAAGACTGGTCGTGAGCGAACCAGAAAATCTGATAATTTTGAACAATTCCAAGACTGGCCTAGGAAATTCTTAGACAGGTCGAGCCAGTGCTAGGACTGGTCGAACCAGAACCAGGACTAGTCTAAGAGCAGATCAAACACATGTTTAAATACATTTGAATAATGTATCCAAATGACCTACCCTAAGGTCAGTGACTATGGTCTATCAAACCTGAATAATGAAGTATGGACATTGAACTCTACTTCATTCAACGAATGATAAATCTTTTAGTACTTAAAGCCTGAAGTACGAGTCGTCCAAAAACTTGACACCAACATTTATCTTGAGTTTGCTTTTGAGCTTCACACCTTCAAACACTGCTAGTATCTTGAACTTGAATAACCTTTGCGTGAATAAAGAATGCCGTGACTTCTTCATATCTTCTTCTTTATATCTTCTTCTTTATATCTTCGAAATATATCTTGAAGCCGCTTGAAGAGTCCATGGTTGTCTTAAACATAGAACACACCAAGACATAGAACATACCAAGGTTTTGACACACAAAATTTGACAATCAAAGAGGTATCATATAATAGCACTAACAATCTGCCCCTTTGGCAAATTTGTGACAAAACATATATATAAAAGGACAATAGAGAATCATGAATCAGTTATGTCAACACATGACAACCATACACAATATTACACAATATGAGAGAGAATACTCCCCTCAATAAGACTCCCCATAAGGAATGATGCACACACCATCACCAACAAATAACACATATATATATACCCTTTCTCCCCCTTTTTGTCAAAAATATGACAAAGGAAGATCCATAAACTCAAGAAGTAAAATAGAGAATGTGCATAAAAGTGTTAGGAGAAGATATTACAAACCAAATCATAGTTATAAGTTTAACAGTACAAGAGAAATGCAAAGTGAAATCAGTTCAAACTATAGTTAAAAAACATTTAATCAGATCCTGAAGAAGGAGCAGGAATGGTAGCATCAATATGATGAAGGCCTTTCTGTAAGCGCCTCAAATACTTATGCATTTTCTTAAATTGTGCATTATGGCCAACATGCATATTTTCTACCTTTTCTTCTAATGCACTTAGACGTGCATCGAAATCAGAAGGAACAAAATCTGGATCATCTTCAGATGCAGACTCAATATCATCAAAAAGATCATCCATGTTGATATCCTCATCAGGAAGATCATCTCCTTCATTCGCATCTCCAACTCCAGCAGCTCCACCACCTCGACATTATCAACTTGACCAGCGGCCAATCTCAACTTCATTTTGTTTAGGTTGGAGTTGTTGAAAATAAGGTGTTGGATAGGAGCTTCACCAACAGGCATAGTGACCAACATATGAGTAGCTAAGACATTTAACAAATATCCAAATGGAATGTCACTATGACCTGGCTGAGACCGAAACTGAATAATAGAATAACAGATCAACGAAGGTAAGCAAACATTGGCACCACTAATAATTGAGTACAGTATATGAACCATCAGAAGAGTCAACTCAGTTTTGTTACCAGCCCTAGGATACACATTAGATGTAAAAATACGATGAAGAACTCTGTATCTGGGCAACAGCCACCTGGACTTGAGAACAGTACCATTGACAGACCAAGGAGCATCCATATTACAAAGGGCTCTAGTAAATAGACGTTTCTCAGATTCAGTAACTTTATCACCCAATGTGGAAGGATGGATTCCATCATCATTTACTGGAATATCCATTAAACCAGAAATCAAATGACGATCCACAGTAAAAGGCCCTTCTCTTGTAGTAACAATAAAAGTTAATTCCTCAAGAGAAAAGTCTGTAATACATGCAACCATGGCCTGAGCAATTGACTGAAATGCCGGCCCTCCCCAGTTCAAAATGTTAACCCAACCAACAGATTGAAGGAGAGGAACAAGATTAAATTGAGCAATATGATTAATACTAACTGCTTTCTCAACAATAACCTTCTTAGTACGAAAATCACGAACTTGTGGAGGGTCATCATTAGGATCTCTAAGATGACGGCGAGAAACAACATTAGACCTAGATGAAGAAGCACCTCTACTAGTTCGCTTTTTACCTCTAACATCCATATTCTTGAAAAGATTGAAGAAATTTCAAGAAAAACAAGATGGGTTTCAACCAAATCAGAAAATGAGAAGAAAACCCCAAACCCTTGAAGGAAATAAGAAATAATCAACACTAACAAGGAAGACAAGAAGTAATGTTCAAGATTCTTCAATAAAATCAAGAGAAATACTCAAACCTGGAGAAATCCCATAGATGGGTACGACCGGTCGAAGCTAAGCCCGTTGGAGAAGAAGAGGGAAATGAGGAAAAAGTGATTTTTTTCCCCAAATAAAGGAACGCGATACACGACCGTATTAAACTGGTCGAGCGCTATCCTCGACCGGTCTGTATTAGTCCACCGGTCTAACCACGAATGGTCGAGACTATTCCCGCTGGTCGTTGTAAGACCAAAACATGCATTTTTTTTTTAACAAAATGCATAATCAATCATCTTATATTACACATACCGAGATCAAATTTCAATTTATTGAACCTGCATTTATCGAGTGGTTTGGTGAAAATGTCAGCAAGTTGTTTCTCGGTTGGAATATATTCTAAACAAATTACTTTTTCTTCAACAAGTTCACGAATATAGTGAAATCTAATGTCAATATGCTTAGTTCGTGAATGCTGGATTGGATTTTTGGAAATATTAATTGCACTTGAATTATCACAATATAAAACTATCGAGTCTTGTGCAATACCATAATCACTTAACATGCGTTTCATCCAGACTAACTGAGTACATGCATTTCCTGCAGCAATGTATTCAGCCTCAGCAGTTGAGAGTGAAATGGAACTCTGTTTCTTGCTGAACCAAGAAACTATGCAATTTCCAATGTAAAAACAACCACCACTGGTTGACTTTCTGTCATCCATATTACCAGCCCAATCAGCATCCGAGAACCCAGCCAATTGAACACTAGTATCAAAGGATACCAAAGACCCAGATTAACTGAACTTGCAACATAACGAATAATGCGTTTAACAACAGTCAAATGAGATTCTTTAGGATTAGACTGATATCTAGCACAAATTCCAACACTAAAAGCAATATCAGGTCTACTTGCTGTTAAATACAGTAAACTACCAATCATGCTTCGATATAGTTTAGGATCTATATCTTTACCTGTAGAGTCTTTTGAGAGCTTTAGAGAAGTACTCATAGGAGTATCAAAATTCTTACCATTTTCAAATCCGAACTTCTTAACTAAATTTAGAGCATATTTAGTTTGAGAAATAAAAATTCCATCAGATTGCTGTTTAACTTGCAATCCTAGAAAATAGTTTAATTCTCCGACCATACTCATCTCAAATTCAGATTTCATTAGATCTGCAAACTCAACAGTCATGTCAGTACAAGTTGATCCATAAATTATATCATCAACATAGATTTGAACCATTAAAATATCATTGTTCTGCTTTTAACAAAGAGTGTTTTATCAACACTACCCATTTGAAAATTGTGACCCAGTAAAAACTTAGTCAATTTTTCATACCATGCCCTGGGAGCTTGTTTCAACCCATAGAGAGCTTTCTTAAGGCGATAAACATGATTAGAAAACTTAGGATCTTCAAACCCTGTAGGTTGTTCAACATAAACCTCTTCATGTAAATCACCATTAAGAAAAGCACTCTTTACATCCATTTGATAAATCTTAAACTTTCTAAAACATGCAATGGATATAAATAATCTGATTGATTCAAGGCGTGCAACTGGAGCGAAAGTTTCCTCAAAATCGATACCTTCAATTTGAGTGTACCCTTGCACAACCAGTCTTGCCTTGTTTCGAATAATATTTCCCAATTCATCAGACTTATTTTTGAAAATCCATTTTGTTCCAATAATATGTTTATCTTTCGGTCTTGGAACAAGATACCAGACATCGTTACGAACAAATTGATTAAGTTCTTCTTGCATCGCAACTATCCAGTTTTCATCAGAAAGAGCTTCTTTACATTAACCGGTTCTATCTGAGATGTGAAACACACGTAATTACAAAAATCTTCTAATTGTCTACGAGTGCGTACACCTGTGAGAGGATTTCCAAGGATTTGTGTAGTTGGATGATCTTTGACAGTCCTCACATCATGATTAGATTCACTTGATGAAGTTTCTGGTTTTTCAATTATAAGAACTTCATCATTATCTGAAAGGGGCTGAAGTATTTAAGTGATCATCTATGACCACATTGATTGACTCTTGAATAACTCTAGTCCTTTTGTTCAGTACACGATATGCACGACTGTTTAATGAATATCCTAAGAATAATCCTTCATCACTTTTGTATCAAATTTTTCCAAGTTTTCCCGGTCACGTAAAATATAACACTTACTGCCAAAAACGCGAAAATATTTGACTGTAGGTTTTTGTCAAACCACATTTCATAGGGCGTTTTATTATTTGATTTGCAAGTATAAACACGATTAATAATATAGCAAGCAGTATTAATCGCCTCAGCCCATAAATTCTTAGAAACCTTCATGCTATTTAGCATAACAGTTCCCATTTCTTGAAGAACTCTATTTTTTCTTTCCACAATGCCATTTTGTTGTGGAGTTTTAGGTGCAGAGAATTCATGTGATATTCCATGATCATTACAGAATTTCTCAAAACCGCTATTTTCAAATTCGGATCCATGATCACTTCGGATCTTACTCACTTGAGAACATTTTTCAGTTTGGATCCGTTTGATTATCTTTTTCACTTCATCAAGGGTTTCTGATTTGTCCTTTAAAAATGAAACCCAAGTGAATCTGGTGTAATCGTCTACAATAACCAGAATATATTTTTTACCTCCTCGACTTTCCGTTCTAGTTGGTCCTATTAGATCCATGTGGAGAAGTTCGAGTGGTCTTGATGTGGTATTTGAGTTCACCTTTTTGTGAGATCTCCTAGTTTGTTTACCATACTGGCATTCACCACATATTTTATCTACTTTTTGAATCTTTGGTAGACCTCTTATTAGTTCTTCTTTGCTCAATCTATATAAATTCCGGTAGTGTACATGTCCAAGGCGTTTATGCCATAATTCAGTTTCATTGGTATGGACCATGTAACACATTTGGTTAGATGAGCTGTCATTTCTCACTATATAGCAGTTTTCAGAAGTTCTGAGACCAGTTAATATCACAGATCCCTTTTTGTCTATAATCTCACAACCTTGATTGGAAAACTTCACACTATGATTGTTATCGCATATTTGAGATATGCTTAACAAGTTGTGTTTTAAACCCTCAACATATAAAACATTCTTAATAAGGGTAGATTATAGAGTTGAACCGTACCTTGGCCAATAATTTTGCAATTGCTACCATCACCAAATGTGACTGACCCATCAGTCATATCTTGTAGATCGGTGAAAAGAGCTTTGTCACCAGTCATATGCCTGGAGCAACCACTGTCTAGGTACCACTTTGAAAGGCTAGTTGCTTTGAAAGCAGTGTGAGCAACCAAGCAGTCAACTTTAGGAACCCATTTCATAACTGTTTTAGATTTAGGAACATAGTTGGTCTTCTTTTGTTTATATTTGTAAGAGTGACTTACAGAGTTAGATTTTAAAAGTTCCTTGAGTAAATCAACTATTTTTTCAGCTAAAGGATTTTTCATCTGATTTTTGAAGTTGACATAGCTGCTTCTAGGTTTTTGAAAATTTTTTGTTGTTTTGACAAAACCTTGTGAAGTGTTTTTCTCTTTTGAATTAGAGGATTCTCCTTTCATGAATTTAGGTGGAGAATTCTTCTGTTTATGAGGTATTGTTTTATCATACCCCAACCCGGATCTATCGCCACATTTTTTTGAACCGGATAGAAGTTTTTCTAATTTAGAATCACCTTGGGCATACCTCCAAGTTTCCTTAGAATTCAGAAGAGAAGACACTTCATTTTTAGTCTCTCAATTTCAGATTTTAAATCAACAATCAGAGATTTTTGAATTCTAAATCGCTTTTTGATTTTTCAAAATAATCTGATATTTGAGATTTTTCTAAAACAAGCAAGTCAAAACAATCTCTAAGTTTAGAAAATTTTTCTCTCTGAAGTTTAAGCTTCACAGCAATTTTACAACTCTCTTTGTATAAGGCATTGTAAGCATCTTGAAGATCTTCTTCATTCTCATGGTCATTATCCAAAATTTCTTCACTAGTAGAATCATCGTGATCAGAGAAGGTAAACTTAGCTAGAGTCATAAGGGCTTTTACTTCATTGCCCGACTCGGTTTCAGAATCTTCTGATTCAGAAGAAACTTCAGAGTCAGATGATTCATCCCATGTAGCCACATACCCTTCTTTTTGGGTTTGTCCTTATTAGGACATTTGTTTGCTAGATGCCCATACTCATGACAGTTGTAACACTGACTGTCTTTCAAAGATTTTCGAGTTTTAGATCTAAACTTCTTTTTATCATTTGATTTTTGAAAATCAACTCTTTTCTTACTTTTAAAAATTTTGTAAAATCTTTTTGCAATAAGAGCTAAGTCATCTTCAAAATCGGATTTATCTTCTACCGTATTTTGAAGATTTCAAAGCAATTGATTTTCCTTTAGGAGCTTTAAAATTAATTCATAAGTTTGTAGAGACCCAACGAGTTCTTCCACCTTCATTTTGTCCGTGTCACGAAGTTCCTGGATTGCGGTTACTTTAGAATTGAACCGTTCAGGAAGAGAGCGTAGAATTTTTGCACACACTTTATTTTCTGGGATTTTATCACCAAGACCCCACATTGAGTTTACAATGTCATTTAATCTAGTATAGAAGTCCATAAACATTTCATTCTCCTCCATATGAATTTCTTCAAATTTAGTTGTGAGGAGTTGGACTTTAGATTTTTTGACAATCGATGTACCCTCATGTGTCATTTCTAAAATATCCCAAGCTTGCTTTGCAGTATCACAGGATATGATTCTTTTGAACTCATCCGGTGATAGTGCGCAAGTAATTGCATTAGTGCTTTAGCATTAGCACTACTCTCACTTTTCTGAAGAGTGGTCCATTGATAGTATGGTGTAATTTTCATAGATTTAGAACCATCAATTCCAGTTACTTCCATGGCAGGAGGATTCCATTCAGTCACTGTGGCTTGCCACACACTCTCATCCATTGATTTGAGGAAGATCCTCATTCTGGCTTTCCAATAAGCATAGTTGGAGCCATCAAATGGTGGAGGCCTAGTGACTGAGAGGCTATCAAAATTTGACATTATTATATATAGCTTAGATCGTTAGCTCAGGAAATAAATCCAAATATAAAGAATTAAAAGCGAGCTATTAGGCTCTGATACCACTTAAAATGGCCAAGCTAAATGTCCTAGAGGGGGGGTGAATAGGACAATGGCAAATAAAAAACTTATAATAGCGGAATTAAAAAAAGTATGATAACCAATGAACTAATTAAATAAATTGCAATACAGAATTGAAATACAACCTCAAATAATTGAAATTGAGAGGTTGATACAAACGTTGTTCTAAGGACAACCTTTCACCAAAAACCCAATGTTTATGGTAGGACAACCTTATGTCTAGAAATGTCTTTGTATCAAATTCTCAAATCAAAGAGGAATAAAGAAATAAATACAAACTGCACTGAATAAATTGAATTTACAAATGTCTTGTTCTAGGGACAACCATACACCATAAAAATGGCAGGGCAACCTTGCTGGAACAATTTTGGAATTTAAAGCTTGAATCAATAGAGAGAATTGCTGGAAATAAATTGTAGAAATAAATCACTAAATTATTACAACATTCCCACACTTGCTTGTAATTTCAAACTGTTACAACATTCACATCCACAAGGAAAATAGAACTGAATGATAAAAGATAAGGAATTAAATAACCATTCAATCCACAAGACAAGAAGTTATAGTGGTTCGCCTGTGTGTTCACCAACTGTTCTCAAACAGCCACACAGAATGCTACTCCACTCCTAATATCCTCACACAGGGGATATTAGCGTTCTCTAATAAAACTGGTTTTCACAGGTTCACCAAAAACCTTCACAATTGTGTCTTTATCACTTGGGCTTACACAATTCAAAAAACCCCACAATCTGAGTTTTCTGGCTCTCCTCAGATAACCATACACATAGAGATTTTTCTGGCAAATCTCATACAAAACCAAAATAGAAATTACAGGAATTGTAAAATACCTGGATCTTATCCTTTTGCAGTAGCCCGGAAGAACCGATCAGAGTAGAGAAGATAGTTCAATGTCCAATACTCAAATTATTGAGGTTCTAAGTTCTAATTGATTTTAAATGAAATCTCAAAGGGCTAGCTCTATTTGATTTTAATTCCAAGAAGAAGGAATACACGATTTCCCCTTTTCAAATATGATTGGAATTTAGAATAAAATCAAATGCAAAAAGCTAACAAAAGGAATTAGAATGAAGCGCAAATTAGCTTAAATTAAACACGACTTATCTCAGAGTGGAGCCTTGCTTTGATAGATTTTTCGATGATTAAACTCTGAAATTCGTGTGCTATTTATAGCTACAGAAATTCGTCTTCGACTGGTCTAGGAGTTCCCACGACTGGTCTTAGAAGAAACAGATTTTTGAATTTCTGCGCGGAATCAGGAAAACCGATGTTCGACTGGTCGTAGGCAGTCCACGACTGGTCGAAGGTCGTCCACGACGGTCGAGACCCCTTCTCGACTGGTCGAGCGACAGTGAATTTAGTCGCTGGAGTTTGAATCGAGGCTCCACGACTGGTCGAGGTTCGAGTCGAGGACGTTCCACGACCGGTCGTGCAGACTCCAAGACTGGTCGTGAGCGAACCAGAAAATCCGATAATTTTGAACAATTCCAAGACTGGCCTAGGAAATTCTTAGACAGGTCGAGCCAGTGCTAGGACTGGTCGAACCAGAACCAGGATTAGTCTAAGAGCAGATCAAACACATGTTTAAATACATTTGAATAATGTATCCAAAATGACCTACCCTAAGGTTAGTGACTATGGTCTATCAAACCTGAATAATGAAGTATGGACATTGAACTCTACTTCATTCAACGAATGATAAATCTTTTAGTACTTAAAGCCTGAAGTACGAGTCGTCCAAAAACTTGACACCAACATTTATCTTGAGTTTGCTTTTGAGCTTCACACCTTCAAACACTGCTAGTATCTAGAACTTGAATAACCTTTGCGTGAATAAAGAATGCCGTGACTTCTTCATATCTTCTTCTTTATATCTTCTTCTTTATATCTTCGAAATATATCTTGAAGCCGCTTGAAGAGTCCATGGTTGTCTTAAACATAGAACACACCAAGACATAGAACATACCAAGGTTTTGACACACAAAATTTGACAATCAAGGAGGTATCATATAATAGCACTAACACTCTTGCCTAAGATAGGCCTGCTTTGTAAATCCTGACGTGGCCTCGTAACCATAGCACCACGCGATCGGGCCAACCTGTCCACATCCGGCTAGGCCGTCATAGACATGTGGACCAGTGCCGCGTAGGTGGGGATACTGAGATAGCATATCTTCGACCGGTTATCAGGTCGCAAGCCCCCAGAGAAGCGACGCATCCTCATCTGCTCATTGACGAGGATAGTTGGGACAAAGCGGCCCAACTCAGTGAAGCGGTGCTCATACTCCGTCACCGTCATGCCTCCCTGCCTGAGGAGTAGGAACTCATCCTCCCGCTCATACCGATAAGTCTGCAGGTAGTATTTCTCGTGGAACCGGAACTCGAAAGCCTCCCAGGTTCACACGTAATCCACTGCGACCGTCCGCAGCACACTATCCCACCATAAACTGGCCTCCTTCTCAAACATGAAGCAGGCCAACTCGACCTGCTCTGCCTCTGAACAGTGCAGCATCCGTAGCATCTTGGGGATGCGGTCAAGCCAGAATTTCGCCTCCTCGGGTCTGTGAGAACCCATAAATGAGGGAGGCCTCAAGCGCTGAAATCGCTCAAGTAAACCGCGTGTACCTACATCTCCAGTAGGAGGTGCGACAGATGTGGGCAGAGGCACATCTCAAACCGAGCAGGAGGCTAAGACTGCTCATCAGGATGTGCGGATGTCGTAGGTGGAGTCGCACTACCACCATGGGATAAGGCCTCAGCGATAGTGGCCATAAGCTGCTGGTGCTGCTGCTGCTGTATCTGCTGCTGCTACTGCTGTATCTGCTGCTGCTGCATCTGCTGCTGATGCATCATCAACATCAGCTGCTCGATCCTATCAGTCGGCGGAGCAGCTTGGGAGTCATGCTGCGCAGATGAAGACGACCGATACTGCTCATGAACCGGGGGCGTATAAGGTGGCAGTCCACCGGTAGGACCAGCAGGAGGCTGATCAGAACCTAACCCTCGGTCCGCAGGACCGCTACTACCAGAAGGAGTCTGGTCCATAGAGCCAGTCAGAAGGAGATGTGTCGTGCTCCATGTGTACTGTCGCGGCATGCCCTATACAACATAGGGTACAACATTTGTGAGATAAGGCACAACACACATCATAAAGCACTTTAAGCATTCCACACATCATTAAAACAAAAGAGGCTACATGCCTTTCATTTACCCAAAATTGTCATAATACATGGAATACAGAGTTACATGAATCATGACAGAAAATCACATGATAGCCAATACATCCACAACATCAAACACTTAAAACAGGCTACTATCTACTACATCATCTACATGAAAACATAAACCACCTATCGCGGTAACCAAAACAAAGAGTCACACACAACAACGTGGATGCCTAGGCATCCGAGTCAGGCGATGGAGGAGGAGCATTCTTGTCCTGCACACAGCACAGAATGGCCTTCAACGTACGAGACACCTTCTTAAAACTCTTCTTCATGTAGGCTTCGGTCTCTTCAAGCTTGGCTCGGGTCTCACCAAGCTCAGCCCGAACCTGTCCAATCTCTTGCCGCAGGGCGGCCTGGTTCTCCTCGATGCTATCCATATGAGCCTCTCTCGACTCATGAGCAGCGTCCGACTCAGGTGCACCAGGAGGAGAGATCTCCTCAGTATCTTGAGCCTCATCTTCCTCTTCTTGTATGCCATCACCGCCCTCCTCATCACTTTCTGCCTTAGGGTCAACACTCTCCTCGCCGGCGCTATTTGACTCATCTCCAGACTCGTCGAGCTTGCCGTGCTTGCGTTGAGGGCCGATCTTCATATTCTTAAGTGTCGCCTCGCTTATGACTCGGACTGGTGCAAGGTCCTCCATGTTCAACCTATAGCCGACATCACGAGTCATCCTGCAGATCAGACGGCCAAATGGGAGCGAAAGATCGTTCTTGGCAGATCGAACAACCTGAACTATCTGAGATAGGATGAATGTGGGCAGGCATATGTCGTCCCCATGTCCCATCTTGTACAAGAAGTCCACCATCAACCGAGTACACTCCGTGCGGTTACCCGACCATGGGTACACATTGTAGGTGAAAATGTGATGGAGTAAACGGAAGTCCTCGGCCATCTTTGTCGCCGCAATACAATTTTCTCGCTTCCAAGCAACGCGGCGACCACAAAGGTATCGCGTGCGGCGATCCCTTTCCCGCGCACTTCTGGAGAAGTCGTCACTAGGATGCACTTGACCAAGTGGGAGCTTCGTGATCCGAGCCACCTCATCCATAGTGATTGTACGCCTTATGCCCCTCACAAAGACAGTGAACTGAGGAGGCTCTACTGATGAGTCCACGATGTGGGCGTAGAAAGCACGAACTGTATTCTCACATGCAGGGGACTCACCGTCAAACATAGAGTTCCATCCGATATCCACCAGGTGATCCATCATTGGGTGTAGCCCGAACATCCTCTCATCCATGTGAGCTTCAAACACGACTTTCCGGCCAGCAAAACGCCCATATTCAATGCCTATCAGATAGGCATTTCTGACGGGATGGTGAGGATCCAGGTCTCGCTTCAACCTAAACTCCCGTACAGTGTTAGTGCCGGCCCCCCCTTCGGATCTTCTTCTAGAATGGGCTGGGCAACTTGGGCCAGCATCGTCGGCCGTGGTCTTCCTCTTTCCCATGAGAGATAGGATGGAGGAAATGGAGAAAATAGCCGCCACAACACCAAAGAGGGCCATGGAAAAATGACAAAATAGGGAAAAAGGGGCTGATTGCTTTGATCCTCCACAAGCAATGGTTCCAATAGGTGTAGAAGAGACACTAGGGGCAGGAAATGGAGAAGGAAACAAAAGAAAATGGAATGGGTTAGGAGATTACCCGATTTTGAGCTCCAAATGGGGGATATGAGAGCTCCAACATGAGAAAAAGGGAAAAGGAGGAGGCTAGGGCTGTTGTGGACAGTTGGAGTGTGTGGGTTATGGAAGAAAATGGAGGATTACAAGGTTTAGAAGGATGGGTTGAGAGAAAAAATCGGAAATGGGGGTTTAGGGCGTTTGGAAGGGGTGATGTGACAGAGAGGGGAGCTCCAGCCCCTAAAATCCCAAACCCCAGCCAAAACCGCATGTGCCACAAGGTAGGGGAGGTCGGGCTGACCAATCCCAGGCCTGGCTCCACTTCAGATGGGCCACTCGACCGCGGTCTGCCGCCGTGACTGCGGCTCTGCCGCGGTCTGCCTTGGCCGGCGCAGCGCCGCCGTGGTGGGACCCTGTTCACCATGCTCCCAAGGTGCTAAGTGCACCCTAGTTCGACCCTGGGTCCCATCGGATTTGAGTGGGGAGGCCCCCGACTCGTTTCAGTTCCAGAACGGGTGGTTCCAAGAAATTTCTGATCTGGACTGATCATTCCTGATTTTTAACGACTGGTTTTGGGTGGATAGTGATCTGGACACGTCAATAGACGGTCTAGAAGTGATTTGGGATCCATACGTGCGGTCGGGATCGAGTACGAACTCGATCAAAATGTCCATTTTCAATGAACTTCGTCGAACGGCGAAATCGGGAGACCCTAAGACTGTTTCTATATTTTTGCGCACCCTCCTAAGTTGTAATGCGTCAGTGGACGTCGTGGGAACATAACTCAGGTCCGGTTTAATCAAAATCATGCTCTGATACCAACTGTAACGCCCTGAAATTTGGGGGTCGAGTATGAACTCAACTCCCAAGTTCCAACGCATTACTTATGCAACATAAATAATGATGGTTAAATGTTCACTGAGTTAGAACAATAAACATGAATGAGATTATGCCAAAACAGTAATTCATACTCCAGTTCAATTGTATAAAGAAACAAATTTTTGTGAACACCTGAGTATGAACACTGAGTACCCATATACATGTACTGTTTTTGAGTCAAAAATCAAAATACAATCTAAAAGATAAGTCCTGAAATCCCCGCGATGCAGTCGACCTAAGCAAAGTCGTCAGAGTACTGCATAAATGAGAACTCATCCTGGTCCTCGTCGAAATCGGGCTCCGGCTCCTGAACCGACGCGCCATCTATACCTGCGACATAGTCTGGTTGGTGTTGCAAACACCGTCCCGTAACGTAGGAGTGAGTAGCTAACTCAGTGGAAAATTAAAGCATAGGGTAACATGTTATCAACTCAATCAAGCAGTAATGATAAAGCGGTACAATCAAACAAGTTTAACTACTCTTATTAAATGCAAGTATGAAATGTCATGATGAATTATGCCCTTGCCAAACCACCCTCATGCGACATCATCTTACGTTCGCGAATGCATAACTCCCTCAGTGCTCCACATCTACTAGGCACATGCGGTGCAATGATGAGCATGATTACCGAGTTGTTATTAGTCCGTTTCAAACAGCAGTATTGGGAAACTAAGGTACCTCCCTTTATCATTCCCAAATATGATCCATTCTAAGGTCGTCAGTCCTAGTTAATCTCATACGATATTATGGTTTGAGAGGCTTAGCGAAGGCATCACAAAGGGTTCGTCACCCGTCAGCACGGATACAGATCTCACCGTATGTGGCTCAATTGTTGACCGTCAGCTCGAGTACAGGTCTCACCGTACTCGGCTCAATCACTAGCCGTCAGCTCGAATACAGGTCTCACCGTACTCGGCTCAACTCCTACTCTAGTTGTTGTGAAAGACTCGTCGCCAATCACAAACCTTGGAGTATACTCGAAGATATTACAGAGGACTCGTCGCCCGTCAGCACGAGTACAGATCTCACCGTACTTGGCTCTCGCCGTAAGTATCGACAGCTCGAATACAGTGTCCCATACCACCGTATTCGGCTCACGAGTTTAGGTTGCTCAATGGTCACTACGGGGAGGCACGTGGCCCCAGCATAGGCCGACAGCTCGGCCACGGTGTCCCATACCACCATGTCCGGCTCATGAGTCTTAGCGGATCGAGGTACTATGGTTAACGGGATTGCCACTGGTAAGTTTGGTACCCTAGGTTCAAACAGTAATGACCAAACATGGTGGACACACATTCGACAATCGGGTTACTTGACGAGCCTGACTAGCTCGAGCGAACAACAAGTTGGGCGATATGAAGCGCAAAAGCACTCCGTGTGGCCAACCATTATCGCTAACCGAAGTACGACTCGGGTTCGTCAGACAAATCCCTTGTGGCGACATGAATCTCAGCCACAATCTCCAGTATGGTACCGAATGTCTGGACTATAGACATAGTCCCAACCTCAATCAATCTTCATCCATAGCATGTGGAGCAAAGCATGATAAACAAAGTAATACAAGCATGTTAGCAGGCATGTAGCGACCCGTAAATTTCCGTACGTTGGCTCGAGTACCGCCTCGACCAGAAATCAATTAGGATTAAATCCTTTAGAAATTTAACAAAGTTAACTAAGTGCTAAACTTGATTAGCCATGAAATCGGTGAGGATCGCTTTAAATACGATCTGCAAGACCTAAAAGTTGCAAAATCAGTGGCTCTAGGTTACCCTAAAGTTTAGAACCAAACTCATTACCCGGCTGCTCTCGGGAATGAAATGAAACTCCGTATTAGGTCTAGACCGCACGTCAGAAGTCCGATTAACACGAAGTTAAGGAACTAGGACCGCCTCACTGGGCTTGACAGTCATCTCAAAAATCAGGTCCAGCCGATGTCCCGCGGTCATTCGTTGGATCCAGAGCGAGGGAGTGTGAAAAACACTATTCCCTTTACAAAATAAATCTGGAATAGTGATCTGGCACCATTCGCTTGCGCATCAGTATTAAGCAACCAGACCGTCAGAATCAAACCAAATTACACCCTCGGATTAAGAAAAATTTCAGGAACATTTACATGTACTTGGAATTTCGGATCGTGGCCCGCTGATCGTTGAACTGAAAGTGGTCCGCCATGTGCGATCTGGGAATTCGATCGAGTCGAAAATGTAATCCCACATAGATCCAGATGTGGAGAGCTTAAGTCTGACGTTTGGCTCAAGGAGGGCCACCAGAACACCTCTTTTGAGCTGGAAAAGTGTCGAAATACCTATATTAGCAGTAACCGTTGAACCTGAGTCTATTTTGGAGAGGTTTTAGGCTATAAAAGAGGCTTAGAACAGCCCCTCTCACAACCACATGAATTTGGGATAAAACCCTAGAGAGAGAGAGAGAGAGAAAAGGGAGAGAAAAGCTTGGGATTTGTGGGAGTACTTCCTCCTGCTTCTTTCAATCATCGCACAGCCTGCATCACCTCTTTCCAGGCGCGTTCCCGACGGTATCCACTTCGTTTTAAGGTGAGAAATCCTAACCCTTGGTCTGATTTGAAGTGTATAGGCTATAGATTATGAAATGGCTAACCGATTCCGCTCTTTAGGCAAGAAAACTCTCGAATACGGAAGCTCACCAAACCTTACAGATCCGTTGAGATTCCAAGGGCAAAGGTGAGGACTTTAGGTGTATATTTTACGGTTTTCAACGCTTTCAATGTGAGATAATGATAGATTCATGATCTGCATGTAATTGCACATGTACAAAGTGTTTTCCGTTTCCTGATTCGATTAACGTTGTAGAATATGGAATTTCACATACTCTAGGTATACGTAGAAATACCGTATACGTATTTTTTTTGAAAAAAATGTTTGACATGTTTATTTAATGCATGATTATACAATATATGGATAAAATACTAGTTTGGCGAAAGGAATCGCCGTAATACATGTTCGCTTGTAAATACCACGTATGTTGAAATTGTGTATTCTAGAAAGATCGCATATGTGTAAATTTTGGAAATGCAATTGTCATGATTATTTGTTGTATGATTATGGTATACAGGGGTAAAATACCTGCTTGGCGAAAGGATAGCCCTAATACGTATTTTGCTAACATACGTCATGTATGTTGGAATAGTGCACTCTAAGTGTTTGTGTAAATGCTTGTGAGTGTAACTGCTTAAGTGGTAGTGCCTTAGATGGGTGCTGATATGGAATTCCCGACTATCTTAGAGACATGTAGGATACCCTCCATGTGGTGGTTTGATCTAACCACTCACTTGTGATGTGTATGTAATTGTATCCCTATTTGTATAGTACTCTACAACATGCTTTACAACATGCTTTATAACTTGCCTTATGACATGCCTGTTCACATGCTTGTATTACTTTGTTTATCATGCTTTACTCCACATGCTATTGATGAGAATTGCTTGAGTTTGGGACTATGCCTATAGTCCAGACATTTGGTACCAGACTTGAGATTGTGGCTGAGAATTCATGTCGCCGCAAGGGATGTGTCTGACTAACCCGAGTCGTATTTCGGTTGGCGATAGTGGTTGGCCACACGGAGTGCTCTTGCGCTTCATATCACCCAACTTGTTGTGCGCTCGAGCTAGTCAGGCTCGTCAAGTAACCCGATTGTCGAATGTGTGTTCACCATATTTGGTCATTACTATTTGAACCTAGGGTATCAAACTTACCAGTGGCAATCCCGTTAACCATGGTACCTCGATCCGCTAAGACTCATGAGCCGGACATGGTGGTATGGGACACCGTGGTCGAGCTGTCGGCCTACGCTGGGGTCACGTGCCTCCCCGTAGTGACCAGTGAGCAATCAGACTCGTGAGCCGATTATGGTGGTATGAGACACTATATTCGTGCTGTCGGCCTACATTGATAAGGTGATGGGGGAGTGGTGCAACGATTCCGTGTAACAGCCCTGACAGCCCTTTGTAGTGACCTCGAGCATACTCTGAAATCGCAGTGCGCCTTAGGGTGTGCCGCGGTATATAGAGTATGAACTAGGCCTGCTTCTGTACAGTGATGAATCGTTAAAGAGGTGATGGGGGAGCGGTGTAACCTTTGTGCGTAACAGCCCTGGTAGCCTTTGCAGTGACCTAGAAAACACACCGTCGTCTGATATTAACTAGGACTGACGACCCTAGAATGGATCATGTTTGGGAATGATACAAGGAAGGTACCTTAGTTTCCCAATACTGCTGTTTGAAATGGAATAATAATAACTCGGTAATCATTTTCATCATCGCACCGCATGTGCCTTGTAGATGTGGAGCACTGAGGGAGTTAAGCATTCGCGAACGTAAGATGATGTCGCATGAGGGTGGTTTGGCAAGGGCATACATCATCATGTCATCCCATTCTTGCATTTAACAAGAGTAGTTAAACTTGTTTGATTTGTACTGCTTTATCATTACTGCTTGATTGAATTGATAACATGTTAACCTATGCTTTATTGTTCCGCTGAGTTAGCTACTCACTCCCACGTTACGGGACGGTGTTTGCAACACCCACCAGACTCTGTCGCAGGTATAGGCGGCGCATTGGTTCAGGAGCCGGAGCCCGACTTCGGCGAGGACCAGGATGAGTTCTCCTTTATGCAGTACTCTGACGGCTTTGCTTAGGCCGGCTGCATCGCGGGGATTTCAGGGCTTATCTATGGAGTTGTATTTTGATTTTTGACTTAGAAATCGTACATGTATATTGTTACTCAGTTAGTGCCCATACTCTGGTGTTCATAAAATTTTGTTTCTTTACACACCTTAAATATACAATTTCAGTCTTCCGCTTGCCTTTTTAAAATTGAACTAGAGTATGAATTACTGTTTTGGTATAATCTCATTCATGTTTATTGCCCTAACTCAGACAACATTTAACCATCATTGTGTATGTTGCATAAGTGATGCGTTGGAACTCGGGAGTTGAGTTCATACTCGACCCCTGAATTTCAGGGCGTTACAAGGCATGTCATAAGGCATGTTATAAAGCATGAAGTAAAGCATGTTGTAAGCATGTTATAGAGTACTATACAAATAGGGATACAATTACATATACATCACAAGTGAGTGGTTAGAGTAAACCACCACATGGAGGGTATCCTACATGTCTCTAAGGTAGTCGAGAATTCCATATCAGCACCTATCTAAGGCACTAACACTTAAGCATTTACACTCACAAGCATTTACACAAACACTTAGAGTACACTATTCCAACATACATGACGTATGTTAGCAAAATATGTATTAGGGCTATCCTTTCGCCAAGCGAGTATTTTATCCATGTATACCATAATCATACAATAATAAATCATGACAATTGCATTTCCAAAATTTATACATATACGGCATTTCTATAATACATAATTTCAACATACTTAGTGTTTACAAGCAAACATGTATTACGGCGATTCCTTTCGCCAAACAAATATTTTATCCATATATTGTATAATCATACATTAAATAAATATGTCAAAAACTTTTCCAAAAAAAATACGTATACGGTATTTCTACGTATACCTAGAGTATGTGAAATTCCATATTCTACAACGTTAATCGAAACAGAAAACGGAAAGCACTTTGTACATGTGCAATTGCATGCAAATCATGAATCTATCATTATCTGACATTGAAAGCGTTGAAAACCGTAACCTATACACCTAAAGTCCTCACCTTTCTCCTTGGAATCACAACGAATCAGCAAGGTTGGATGAGCTTCCGTATTCGGGAGTTTTCTAGCCTAAAGAGTGAAATCGGTTAGTTATTTCACAACCTATAGCCTATACACCTCAAATCAGATTTAGGGTTAGGGTTTCTCACCTTAGAACGGAGTTGATATCGCCGGGAACGCGCCTGGAAAGAGGCGGTGTAGCCCGCGTGAAGATCGAAAGCAGTAGGAGGAAGGTGCTCCCACAATCCCAAGTTTTTCTCTCTCTTTTCTCTCTCTCTCACTAGGGTTTTATCCCAAATTCGTATGGTTGTGAGAGGGGCTGTTCTAAGGCCCTTATATAGCCTAAAACCTCTTCGAAATAGACTCCTGTTCAAGGGGTACGTCTATTATAGGTATTTCGGCATTGTTCCTTCTCAAAAGAGGGGTTCTGGTGGCCCTCCTTGAGCCAAACGTCAGACTTAAGCTCACAACTCATGGATCTACATGGGACTACGTTTTCGACTCGATCGGATTCCCAGATCACACGTGGCGGACCAATTTCAGTTCAACGGTCAGTGGGCCACGATCCGAAATTCCAAGTACATGTAAATGTTCCTAAAATTTTTCCTGATTCGAGGGTGTAATTTGGTCTGATTCTGACGGCCTGTTTGCTTAATACTGATGCGCAAGCGAATGGTGCCAGATCACTATATTCCAGATATTTATTTTGTAAAGGAAAGAGTGATTTTCACACTCCCTCACTCCGGACTCAAGCGAATGGCCGTGGGACATAGACTGGACCTGATTTCCGAGGTGGTTGTCAAGCCCAGTGAGGCTGTCCTAGTTCCTTAAATTCGGGTTAATCGGACTTCCGATGTGCGGTCTAGACCTAATACGAAGTTTCAAGTCATTCCTGAGAGTAGCCGGGTAATGAGTTTGATCCTAAACTTTAGGGTAACCTAGAGTCAATGATTTTGCAAGTTTTGGGTCTTGCAGATCGTATTTAAAGCGATCCCAACGGATTTCATGTCTAATTGAGTTTAGCACTTAGTTAACTTTGTTAAATTTCTAAAGGGTTTAATCCTAAGTGATTTCTGGTCGAGATGGTACTTGAGCCAAAGTACAGAAATTTACGGGTCGTTACAATGATACATGGTGAAAATATGATTCCTTGTCAGATGGATGGAATGTATCCTATATAAACATGTTCGCTCATTATCTTCCGCTTAATTCTTGGTTTTCTTCTTACAATCATGATCCATCAAACACAATCACGACCCAATGTGCAAGAGAACCACGATCACACGGAACAATCGTCGTTGCCATACACATTGGGTTGTGATTCCCAACCATTATCAATGTGGAAGACAACCACGACCCTTTGGTCGTCCCATCCACGACCATTCCCTTGGAATTCAGCGCGACCCTTTGGAAACAGCGCCGCATTCTTCTTCTTCACGCAATCACACTAAAGTCGCTACTTCCCCATAATCCATTGGGCACCGAGTGCAACCCTTTATTATCCGTGCGACCGTACCGAATCAGCGCGATGCTTTGGAATCGGCGCCTTGACCATTGAATGGCCAACTTATAAGAGTGGTACTTTGGTGATACTTCCTCAAACCAATTCATGCATTTCTTTGCCCTCTCATTCAAAATAATGGAGCAAATATTCGAAGAAACAATAGAGTCCTTATCGCGTTCTTCCTGTATTCGTGATCCCTTCTCTTTCCTCAGGGACGTTCACGATCGTCCTGAAGCTCAACGGCCTCCACTGGAAGTTCTGAAGACAACTTCCGAATTCCGCTAACTCGACAATTTCTACGGGCACCCATCTAGCAGAAAAACATTAACTACTCCATTTTTGTCTGCCTTGTCTTTGGCAGCGGACAACTCCGTCCTTCTCATTGTTGTAATGTTGTATATGTCTTGGTTGTTATGATATTTGGATCTTGCATGTAAGTATTATAGGGTCGTGATTGTCTTGTTATACCGATCGTGGTTATCGTGTAATATGGTTCGTAGTTGATGTGAGGCATTGATCGTAGTTGTCATTTAGTAAGATCTTAGTTTCTTGCACTGATCGTGAAGCAATGGTCATAGTTGATCGGGGTCGTGGTTGTCACATTAAATCGGTCGTGGTTCATAGTTGTTATGATTCATGGTTGCCGTCCATGTTGGATCGTCGCAAACAACCATGATATAATGAGAAACACGACGCATACAGCATGACAACCACGGTCCACCTATCATGAGTGCCATGACCCGTTGTTAAGCTTACAATGTCCTCTATGGGTCGTGGTTCAAATGCCTAAGAATTCGTAGATCTTGGTTAACATGCACCAAGGTTCATGGATCAATAAGTACTTAATATATTACAATGCCACGATCGGTTACGTTCACCATTTCCTCTATTCAAAAGCACAAGAATTTGTGGTTATTCTCCACATTGGATCATGGTTAACATGCACCAAGGTTCATGAATCAAAAGGTGTATATATATTACAGTTCAAATTACATTATCGCAGGCAATAAAAAAATAAACCAACATATTAAGCCTCGACCTCAACCAGTAGGGACGAAAGTGCATCGTCGCCGATTGTGACCTATTCGGTTGCATTTAGAGCATTTGGGTGTTGTCCTATCTTCTCCTTGTGATGTAATGTTGGGTCTTCCAGTGGATCTTCTCGTTTCTGAAGGCTTCATATTCTCGCATAAAATTTCACTTCCTCCGGAGTGTTCAATTGTGTTCTGTCAAACACTAGGTAAACTGACTCTTGGTATGTTTTGCGATATATTTCATTGAAGTAGAATGGAGAGCAGTATTTGTACATATCAAGATGATACTTATCACAAGCCGCTATCACATGAACACAAGGCAACAACATTTTTCCAAACTCACCACACGTACACTTCATTTTTCCAAACATTTTTCACTACATCGGTCATTCCCTATGCGGTCACTTGGAACTCATCCACTGAAATTGCAATGCATTGTGTCTTTCACACCTTCGAGTGGTAAAGTTCGGACAGTCTTTTTGATGCCCAAGGAGTCAAAATTCCGTTATAAGCCAAGGCCTCGTCCTGTCGGCGAAGGAGGAAGAAGTTGGATTTTACTCCTTATTGATTCGAGAAGTTTAGTGACAGGGTACTCTCGTGCATCTACGAACAATGCGTTCATGCTTTCGACGATGTTGGTGGTTACGATGTTATACTGCATGCAAGGAAAGAAAGCGGACGCCCATCTTTCTTTTTCTATACCATTGAGGAAATGATACACCGTGGGACTCAACGTTTGAATGCATCACATCATCTCCTAAAACTTGGATGTCCGGTATGTTTTAACAACACCCCAAAATTATTCCCTCATAGAATCATCCGAACATGCCATCTTCATGTTTCCAAGTATATGATGAGCACAATATCCATAGATCGTATGCGGGAACATGTTAGGGACTTCACTGACCAACCCTTTGTGACGATCTGACACTATCACTAGTCCTAGAAGATTCCTAATTGACTTGGATAAAATCCCAAGGAACCACCTCCAGCTACTATTGTTCTTAGATTCTCCAATCCCATACGTCATAGGGAGGATGTGATTATTTTCATCCAATGCAATAACCATGAAAAGAACGCCCTTGTACCTTCTTCTCAAATGTGCGGCATCAATACACAACACCCTCCGAACATGTAAATTTAGGCTTCTGATGCGCTATCCAATCGCAATAAAGCATCGTTCGAAACTATTTGTCCCCTCGTTCACCTGTAACTCTGTCACAGTCCTTAATTGGCCTTTCTCAACTCGTGAAGATAGGCTGTGAACTCATTATAAGAACCCTCGTAGGATCCCAAGACTTATTTGGTTGCAATCTCTTTACCCTTCCACGCTTTCTTCTAACTGATCTCAACACCGTACATCTCACTCATACGATATTGAATTTCTTTTGCCGTGCAGGTCAGTCCTGAACTCATATGACCAACACCAAATTCACTGCTTATCAAATTGGTGGCTTGACGATGATCTCTTCCCTTCCTCTTCGAGGTCACTATATCAGTACAGTTATCCGCGATCGTTGTCTCAGAGTGGCGTATCGCCTCAAACGACATGGTACATGTATGCTTTGAGTTGTAAGTCTTGATCTTGAACATCCCTATGTAGTTAAGCTTTGAATCATGCATCCTCCAACTGCAATTTTCTATAATGCAGCCAATCGTATATATCATCTTGTTAGACTTTAAGACCTTATACTGGAACTTGCGGCGCATCGCATATTTACATAGACAACATTGTAGTCGACCTTTATCCTAGAACACTTTCCCGACAGATATTTCATTTGGATCCTCCACAAATTTCGATTATCCTTGACGATTTGAATTGACAAAAACATCATCAGATGGATCAATTGACGGATCATTGACGGATGGGGTTTGGAGATCGCACTGGTCAGTTGTTCCTCGATCATGATATCTATCACTACTTGATGGGCCAGGTATGTCGCAGTCATCATTCCCCAAATCATGATGTGTATCGTTGGCTGCAGGGCCGCCTATATCGCAGTCATCAAGTTTCCGATCATGATATCTATCACTACTGGATGGGCCAGGTATGTCGCAGTCATCATTCCCCCAATCATGTTGTGTGTCGTTGGCTGAAGGGCCGCCTATATCGCAATCGTCGAGTTCCCGATCGTGATGTCTATCACTACTTGATGGGCCAGGTATATCGCAGTCGTCATCAATCCCCAAATCATGATGTGTATAGTATAAAAGGCCACTTATATCGCAGTCGTTGACTCTTCGGTCTTGATATCTATCATTACTTGAAGGGCCAGGTATATCGGAATCATCAGCTATCCGACATTGCCTGAAGGCTGCAAACGAAGAGACGATGGGTTCGAATGTAAGGTATAACCTCTGTTTTAAGCCTCAATGATAGGACAACACCTCACTTTCTCCACATACAATGGTATTTGTGTTGAAAGAGTCTGTACACAAAATAACATGTATGCTTCGAGATCTTTATCATCTTTAATTGTATGTGGGCGTAGGAATCTACGAATTGCATCACCGTAAAAGGGTGTCAGAAGGCCTTCATGTATGGACGTGGATTACGTACTACCCCCGCCAGATCGTAGTTCCGAATGGGTAGTTCTATGGGCGGGCCCACCATGATGTATCTGTACATTCAAGCCATCTATCCCTTTTCTCAGATTATTTTAAGGTATCAAAATAAAAATGAATCACATCTAATGGTGAAATGGATCACACCAGAGATGACTCTTGTAATTAGTGCAACTGACATTTAATGCTTTGTGCATTTTAATGCAACCAGGCTTATTATTTGGTTTGGTCCACTTAAGCGTTGGATCTGTCGCATTTTTGTGCTCATGCCTTGAAATAATCTGAGAAAAGGGATTGACGGCTTGGATGTATAGATACATCACGGTGGGCCCGCCCACAAAACTGCCCATTCGAACCTAGGGAAGGGCGGGGGTAGTACGCAATCCACATCCTTCATGTATGTATTTCATCCATGCCGTCCATATATATTTCCAGATCAATTTATGGTAACCATAAAAATGAGCTATATCCCAATAGAAAGTGGACCACATCACAGGAAATAATGATGAATGGGCGTCATTGGTGATCCCTCTCATTTTTAAGATCAAGCCCTAAAATGTTCTGTCAGAATAGATGAATAATCGTGCCTGACGAAAATGCCCCTGACCTCGGTTCAGGAGAAGTACGGACCTGGAGTGAAGCAGAAGTTACCTTCGGTTTCAACCCCGGAGAAAGTGACGGATCAGCTACTCCCCGGGGCACAAGCCAATGGCCGGTGCTTAGCAGTCTGTGGGCCCCACCATAAAGTATGTGTTTCATCCATGCCATCCATATATTTATCTAGATCATTCACTGGTAGGAGTCCAAAAACAAACGATACTCCAATCACAGGCATTGGACATTACATGGAATAGTGATGATTGACCGTCATAGACCATTAAAATGATCCCTCTCATTTTTGGGATCAAGCCCAAAAATGATCTATAAAAATGGACAAACGATCGTGCCTTTCACTGTAGATGCAGATGAACGGAATGGATGTAACACATACGTCATGGTTGGGACCATGGCTGGTGACTGGGGCCATAATAGAAAGCAATGGGGACAATGGATCCCACTGTTAGAAGTGGACATGTAACAACCACGAACCATATAAAATGACAACCTCGACCCATATGGGCCCAGATTGAAGTATGATTAGTGTCCGTGTCACCCAACCGTTTGTCTTGTGATTTTAGGGCTACGACCCATTTCACATTAGAGCCACGACCCATTTAACATGACAATCACGATTCATATTACATGAAAACCACGATGTATATTAGATTAAAATAACGACCCATATTACATTGACAACAACGATGTAGTTACATTATCGCCACGACCAATATTACATGATAACAACAACCCATATTACATTATAACCACAGCCGATGTTCACCATGACCCACATAACGTGACAACTACGACCAATGACAACCACGACTCATATATCATGATAACCATGACCTATAAAACATGACAACCATGACCATAATTAAAATACAGTGTGAAGAACAGTACTCTTCGAAGGGCACCTAGGGAGATGAAAAACTGTTTTGAGTATGTCTTATTTTAGACTGACCAAAAACTCGGTTGAAAAGGTGAGGCTTAAACAAGACACTCCCAAAAGTGCTTTACAGCTTGCTGGGTGCCCTTCGAAGAGAACGGTTCTTCACATTGTATTTTAATTATGGTCGTGGTTGTCATGTTTTATGGGTCGTGGTTATCATGAAATATGGGTTGTGGTATTTCTATGTTCATTTAACGCTCTGGTCATTCCATGGTCAACGAGTTGATCCCACGGACGGCTAAGGATGGAGCACCATGAAAAACATAGCAAGGTTATTCTTCCTCTCCCTCTGAAGGGGTGGATAGTTTTCAACACGCCTTCGTATTTATATAGAGGTTGGCTGAGACATTATCTAATGTGCTGGATTTGTATGGAAATGTGTCCATCCATGTATTTTGATCTGTTCTCGTTGAAGTGTATGGAAATCTGCCCATCATAGTTAGGACATGACATACGTAGATATCGAATATCCCATGTTATGGGTCGTGGTGAATATACAATAAACGCGACCCATGTAACATGACAATCATGACCATATTACATGATAACCATGACCCATGTTACATGACAACCACAACCCATGACAACTGTAGTCTCACTTCTCTGGTCAAAAAGTTGGATCGTGAACTTATTGTTGCTGTGAGAATAGAGTTTGAGATATCTGCAAAAAGAACATGGAATTAAGCGGGAGATAGTATGGGATGGAGACGTTTATCTTGAAATCACTGACGACAACTATAAGCCACGATTATGAAGAACAGATCTCTTCAAAGGAGACCGAGGGAGCCGAAGACATCCATTGAGAATGAGTCGTTGATCTTCCACGGGCACCAAACGGTCTTTGGAATTTCAGGTAGAGGCCGTTGATCTTCAGGAAGATCGTCAACATTCTTGAAGAAAGGGAAGGGATCACCCATAAAGGAAGAACGCGAGAAGGACTTGTGGTTCGGATTGGCTTTTGAAAAAATATAACCCAAGTACCATTTTTATAGGTTGTTCAACCAGTGGTTAATGTGGGGGTGGTGATTCCAAAGGGTCGCTTTGATTCTGACAGATTCCGGGTAGGTATCGTCATTAATGCGATTTCCTACAATTAAATGTGGCGCTGATTCTGAAGGGTATGGTCGTGGATAGAACGAATGTTGGGTTGTAGATGTGAACCACAACTCAACGTAGATAACAACAACGATCACTACAGCTTGACAATTACGTTCGTGGTTGACAGCACGAAAATTCGTGGATCAGATGTGGATGGTCTTGATTTTCGACTTCGACCCATTATAGATGACAACAACAATGAGCCGTGTAGCATGACAACCACGATCCTTTAGAACTCATGATAACGTCGACCCTTTATTGGTTACATCAGCGATCAACTATGTAGTACAATCACGATCATGTTAGATTTTGCAAGAAATTCTAATTATTGATTAACAATCCACGACCATTTATATGGTCATTCAACGCACCGGTCATTCAATGGTCAACGAGTTGATCCCACGGATGACTAAGGATGGAGAACCATGAAAAACATAACAAGTTTATTCTCCCCCTCCCCCTGAAGGGGTGGATAGTTTTCTACTCACCGTCATATTTATAGAGAGGTTGGCTGTGAGAAATTATCCAATGAGCTAAAATTGTATGGAAATGTGCCCATAAAAGTTACGACATGACATACGTAGATATCGAAAATCCCGTGTATATATGTGTGGTAGTTATGAACATGTGGAGAACATGTTCGTTGGTGAATTTATTGTTGCCGTGAGAGTAGTGTTTGGGAGATTTGCAAAAAGAACACCTGAATCGTTGGTCGTGTGTTGATATTTTCGTGGTTCATATATGTAATAGATCATGGTTGTTATCCATGTTTGATCGTTGTTGACAACAACAACCTTAAGAGAAACACGATCCATACATCATGGAAGCCACGATTTAGACGTTAGGGCAACTACGATCCCCATGTCACGGCAACCACGACTCGTTAAAGTGATTATAAGGGCCGTGTCTTCTTGTTATACTGTAAACTTCAGTGGTAGAAACTTGTAAAGTCTTGTGCATCACTGAGCTTCTCTTTTGGCAGCTACTGTGTTATATGAGTCGTGGTTGCAATGTTATAAAGGTCGATGTTTTCATGTTACATTGTCATGATTGTACTGTTATATGGGTTGTAATTGCCATGTTATACGGATCGTGGTTGTCAAGTAGTCTGGATCGTTGTTGTGGTGTGCAAGGCTCTGCAAGTTGAATTGGCCGTGGTTGTCATCAATGATGGATCATGGACTTAACAACGGGTCGTGGTTCTCATAAAATATGGATCGTGGTTTCCATGTTGTATGGGTCGTGTTCCTCATACGCTCGTGGTTATCGAATACGATTTAACATGGACGAGGACCACGATCCATTACAGCTGTGAACCACGACTAATTTAACATGAGAACACGACCCATTTGTCACGTATATCACGACCCATATAACACGACAACAACGATCCATATATCATATCATTCAGGTCCATGTATCATGACAACCACGACCTACACATCCTTACAACCATAACCCATATACAATGACAGTCACTACCCATGTATCATGTTAATCACGACCCAAATATTGATGATATTCATGAGACTTTATGCATTTAAACCACGACCCAAATATGGAAATAGTGTATGTAACAATAGGTTGTGGTTTTCGTGATTCATGGGTTATGATTGTCATGTTAATGGGTCTTACTTTCTATCAATACCTTTTTTGAACTACGACCCAAACAATGACAACAACGACGCATTCTAAATGTCAACTACGACCCATGCAACACGACAACCACGATCTGTATAACATGATAGCCATATCGAATGACATATGCGATCAATGCTTCAACTGGCAGACTGGTGGAGATACCTCATTTCAACACTTGAGGTCTTAGTATCGATCCCTATTGGGGGTGGCTAACATGGAGTGTGTGTACTGACATGGGTGTGTATTAACAAGCTAACCCAAAAAAAAAACACCACGAACCATATAACACGACAACCACGACCCATTTCTCATTACATTCATGATCCATAATTCATAACAACCATGACCTATACAAAATTATTACCATGACCCATATTCAATGACAGTCACGACCCATATATCGTGTTTCGAGCACGATCATAGGGCTTGTCTCTGTCCGAGCCCAACCTTATAATGTGAATCATTCTCTCTCCGCTTTTCTGAGTTCCAGGCTGATGTAAAAGCCGTATAAAAGAACTTGAAATTTTGTCGATGAGCACCTACTCGCAGTTGGGGGACTCGGTGTCTAATGGCTTCTTCGGGATTCCAAGCTGATGTAACCTGGCTTCTTTCGGGTTCCAAGTTGACGTCAAAGCTCTACAAAAGAACTTGTTATTTTGTAGCATGACAACAACGATCCATAAAACATAAAAACCACGACCCTTAGCAACCGACACCACTACCCATGTTACTTTGAAAACCACGATCAATATATCATAACAACCACCATTAAATTTACATGAAAAGCACGATAAATAAAAACTATACACAACGATCCTTTGTCAGGGTCGTGTTTTGACAACGTGAAGGATCATAGTTCTCATATACAAAGGGTCGTGTTTATCGTTGTGGAAGGTTGAGATGACTTTGATCAAGGTGAGCCCTACAGTAAGCTCCATTCACTTAACCACAAAAGCTCTCACCATACCATGTTCGATCTTCGCGATCCGTATCAAGTATTTGCAAGAAGGTCCGATAAATAGATACACCCTCGTATAGGGAAACGGTCATTTTCCATTGGTAAATCCATTACATTACATTCCCTATATGGGGAATGATAGTTTTCCTTTTCCCAAAACATTCCACGTATGGGGAAACGGTCGTTGTATGACGGAGTTTGGGTCATGGTTGTCATGTTAATGGGTTCGTGGTTGTCATGTTAATGGGTCGTGGTCTTCATGTTAATGGGTTCGTGGTTGTCTTGATAATGGGTCATGGTTGTCATTTAATGGGTTCGTGGTTGTTACATGACCTATGTCATCTTATAATCACGACCCTTTCAACATGCAAACCACGACTCATATAACATGACATGAACAAGCCATATCTATTAGAACCCACGTACCATATTCCGTCATAACCATGACCCATGTTCAGGGGGGCTTGTTCAAGCCCAATTCTTTGGCTCACAACTTTGTAACGTGGTTATTATGTTATATAGTCGTGGTGTTAATGTTCGATGGGTCGTAGTTGACATGACGATTTGTATCGTGTTTTCATTGTATATGGCTCGCTGTAGTCGTGATATATGGATTGTATATTTGAAATTTACGGACCAATACACCGTCGACACACAAAAAGATGTAATAATGAAAAGGCTAGGGCAACGTAGGCGTGCTTTCCTGCTAAAGCCTTTAATAGGAAGTTCCTTCGTTGGAATCCCAAGTGGCCCTCACCGTGATGTGTGTGAGAAATCTATACCATTCATCCATTTTTTGAGATCAATTTAGGGCTTGAGACAAAAAGTGAGCAGGATCCATGACTCAGGTAGACAGCATTAAAGGAAAATGTGGGTAGGGAAATTCCAACCGTTGAAACTTCCCTGAGGTCGACAGTTATGTTTACATGCCATCCATACCGTTCATTACGTAATTCCTAATGGGATGAATTGAAAACACAAATATTGTCTTGACTCAACACTTCGGTTGCCCCATAAATATTTCAACTGTGGAAGTTCAATCCTCACGTTTTAACACATTTGAGTCTCAGATCCTGTTCCTTTATGGTTCCAAGCCCTAAACTGAGCTCAAAAAGCGAATGGACGGAGTTGATTTCTTACAAACATCACGGTGGGCCACAACCCACATCTTAGTTTGTACTAAAAAAATATGTCGCATGTACATACATTACATTAAAATGACATGTAAAAGGCGCCAGGTTCGCTAACGATTCCCAACGCATAACATCAATCGTCGATCATCTTGGTCAAGTCCATAGGCCCATCAGAAATCGGATTTAATCCATTGGAATAGTTCATGGCTGATGGATTCCTTCGATAAGTTTAATAGCGACACGTATCGAGCCATCAGTGGCCCATAATGCGTAAAGATGACAAATTATGGGATTTTACAGAACCTGTTGGTTTGAACTGTTGTGGTCCATTGGATTTAAATATTCTGATCATTCTTTAGGTAATTTTGTTTCTTGTCGTTACAAATAGAATGGTCGGTGCAGATAAGAGAAAAGGCAGTTCAGTGTGACTTAGAAATGACCGAGCTTGGAAGATATACAGTGTAAAGCAACCGCTTATCCCCATACTAAACACCAATTTTATATATTTATATATTTATCTTGGAGCTTCTTCTCCAGGACCTCTTCACTTTTATCCCTAACCCTTTTATTTTTACTAGTTTTAAATCTTCTTCACTGGGCCCCTCCATTGCCACTCAGCGAGTACATCTATAGAATTTGA
Source organism: Magnolia officinalis (assembly GCA_021015155.1). Taxonomy (NCBI): domain Eukaryota; kingdom Viridiplantae; phylum Streptophyta; class Magnoliopsida; order Magnoliales; family Magnoliaceae; genus Magnolia; species Magnolia officinalis. The sequence goes on from JAJHSJ010000009.1 coordinate 47,521,987, forward strand.
GTGCAGCTCAGTTCTTATAAATGGCAAAGCAAGGTAATGGTTGACAGGGACAGTATGTCGTTGTTCACATGTTACATGCGCAGTGGCTGTCAACCACGACCCAATGTATATGACTACAACGATTTGTATAGCATAACAACAATAATCGTGGTTGTGATCATGGTTGATATGCCCAATGGATCGTGGTTGACAAGCACAGTGGATCGTTGCTCACATGTTATTTAGGTCTGGGCTGTGAGTCATGGTAGTCATGTTATATGGGTAGTGGTTATGCCCACATAGATAACAACAACAAACCGTATAACATGACAACCACGATCGTGGTTGTGATTCATTGTAAAGGACAACAACGATCTATATAGCATGACAATCACGATCGTGGTTGTAATAATTGTTTATGTGCCTAGTGGATTGTGGCTCACATGTTATGTGAGTCGTAGATGTGAACCACAGCTCAATGGATCGTGGTTGACAGGGACAGTTTATGTCGAAAGTGGATGTGAACCACGACCTATTGTATATGACTACAACGATATGTATAGCATGACAATCACGATCACGGTGAGTTGTGATCGTGGTTAATATGCCCAATGGATCGTGTTGACACGATCGTGGGTGGGTGGTTAGTTTGCCTATTAGATCGTGGTTGACAGCATGGTGGATCGTGAATCACATTGTGGGTGGGTGGTCTTGATTGTCAATGTAACGCCCTGAAAATTGGGGGTCGAGCGTAGACTCAACTCCCGAGTTCCAACACATCACTTATGCAACATAGATAATGATGATTTAATGTTATCTGTGTTAGTGCATTAAAGATGAATGGGATTAAGCCAAAACAGCATATCACACTCCAGAGACAGTTAAAGTACGCAAGCGGAAGACTGTGATAGATATATAAAATATATAAACTGTTGTAAGTCTCCAGAGTGTGAACATGTTACCAGGTTAAATATATCAATGTATACTCCAAAAATAGACAAAATGAATATACAAGGGTGTTCCAGAAAAGAAAACTAAAGTGTAATGGCATCTAATCAGTAACCCTGTAACCCCGTCGATCAGAACACGGCTCGCATGAACCCGCCTAGAAACTGCATATAGGAGAAATCCTCCTCATCATCATAAAAGTCCGGCTCCGCTTCGCAAGCATCACCATCATCTGAAAATCAAACAGGGTCTGGTTGGTGTGTACAACACCGTCCCGTAACGTGAGAGTGAGTAGCTAACTCAGTGGAACAATAAAGCATAGGTTAACATGTTATCAATTCAGTCAAGCAGTAATGATAAAGCAGTACAGTCAAACAATCTTAACTACTCTTATTAATGCAAGGATGAAATGTAGTCATGATGCATGCCCTCGCCAATGCTCCCTCGTGCGACACCATCTTACGTCCGCGGCATGCATTCATCCCTCAGTGCTCCACATCTTCACACACATGCAGTGTTATGTTATGAGCGTGATTATCGAGTTGTTATTATTCCTTTTCATACAACAGTATTGGAAAACTAAAGTACTTCCCTTATATCATTCCCAAACAATGATCCATTCTAGGGTCGTCAGTCCTAGATAATCTCATACGATGATGCAGTTCTATGTCGCTGTAAAGGGTTGTCAGGGCTTTTACACGCACTCGTTGCACCGCTCCCCCATCACCTTATCAATACAGGCCTAGTTTATACTCTGTTTACTATGGGAAGGCTCGTCGCCTCACCGCAGATTTAGAGTATGCTCGAGGTCACTACAAAGGGCTGTCAGGGCTGTTACACGCACTCATTGCACCGCTCCCCCATCACCTTATTAATGTAGGCCGACAGCCCGAATACAGTGTCCCACCATATTCAGCTCATGAGTCTGGGTTGCTCACTGGTCACTACGGGGAGGCACATCGCCCTAGCGTAGGCCGACAGCTCGACTATGGTGTCCCATACCACCATGCCCGGCTCATGAGTCTTAGCGGATCGAGGTACCAAGGTTAACGGGATTCCACTGGTGAGTTCGGTACCTTAGGTTCAAGCAGTAGTGTCCAAACATGGTGAACATACATTAGACAAATCGGGTTACTTGACGAGCTCGACTAGCACGAGCGCACAACCAGCTAAACGACATGAAGTGCATAGGCACTTCGCGAGGCCTAACCACTGTCGCCAACCGAAGTACGACTCGGGTTCGTCAAACACATCCTACGTGGCGAAGGAATCTCAGCCACGAATTCAACGCCTGTTACCGATTGCCTGGACTATACAATAGCCCCAATCACATTCAATTACAACAAAATATCCTAGAAGACGGTTAAAGCAGTAATGAATCAAGATTTTAAATCATACAATCAAAGGTCCGATATCATCCGCTTTAGGGCTGCCAGGGCTGTTATACGGAATCGTTACACCACTCCCCCATCACCCTTCACGGCTTTGTTTTTACATTTTATGGAATACAACTTAATCATGGATTTATACATATGCATTACATAAATAAACAGACACGATAAGATACGGTACATGAAGGAAAGCATACACATAGTTAAAGGGGTTGAGAATCATATCTCAACACCCCAATACATTACAATTGACTAACTACTTACTCATTCAGATATTTCAACAAACACTTTAGACTACATACATCAACATACATGATGTACGTTGATCACATAGGTATTAGGCCAAATCCTTTCACTAGGGAGTTGCCCCATTTATAACACGCGTGCACCCATGACAGATAGCCATGGCAAGCATGAATCCACGTTCCATATTCATTCATTCATTTTCACAAACACTTGGGCTACACACTTTAACACACATAGCGTGCAATGGCCGTGGCGTGATTTAGGGCAAATCCTTTTGCTAAGGGGTTGTCTAGTACACCTCAAACATGTTCTTACATTCAATACACATGGCAGGTACAAATCATGAATCTATATTCATTCAGGCATTTCAACAAACACTTAGGCTACACAATATAACATACTCAACGTATGTTGATAAAACATGTATTAGGCTAATTCGTTCACCCAGAAGTTGATACACATGTATCTAGCATACATAGACAACAATTAATCATAGCAAACACAAATCCATATTTCATACGTATACGGTATTTTCTACAAATATGAGGAATACGGTATATTCTACATAGTTAACGTATATCTGAAAAATGAAACGGACAGCACTTTGTACATGTACAATAGCATCCACGTCAGTAATATATCATTAACTGACATTGAAAGCCTTGAAAACCATAACCTATATGTTTAAAGTCTGCACCTTACGCCATAGAAGCGAAACGGATTCGCTACAAACTCTAAGCCTTCGTCAACGTTGGTTTAACGACCTATATCACGAGCTGAGTCAGCTATTTCGCTATTTGCAACATGTGAAACTCTAGAACAGATTAGGGTTAGGGTTTCTTACCTAAGAACGAAGCTGAAATCACCGAAAAATTGATTGGAAAGTGAAGGTTAAGCACGTAGATCGGCAGGGTAGAATAGCAGGAAGATTCTCCCACTTCTCTCACACTTTCTCTCTCTTTTCTCTCTTCTCTCTCCTAGGGTTTTCTCAAATTCGTATGGGATGAGAGAGTGAGGGTTTAAGGTCCTTATATAGGCCAAAAACTCACGGAAATAGACTCAGGGCCATGGTATACTTAGGTTATGTCCAAATATGGACTGTTCTATCTCAACGGAGCATTTCTGGAGCCCCCCTTGAGCCAAAGGTTGGACTTAAGCTCCCTGACCATGTTTCTAGTTCAGGCTGTGTTTTTGATCCGATCAGATTTACAGATCGACCGTGGCAGACCAGTTTCAGTTCAACGGTCACCGGTATTCGATCAGGGCCACAAGTACACTGACATGTGTGGGAAATTTCCCCTGATCCGAGGGTGTATTTGGGTCAGATTCTGATGGTCTGAATCCTTATATTTGGCCCGCAAGCGACAAGTCTCAGATTACTTAAATTTGGAATTTATTTCTAATTAATTTCACGTTTCTCACACTCTTCGCTCCGGGCTCAAGCGAATAGCCCCGGGACACTATCTGGATTTGATTTCCGAGATGGTTGTCAAGCCCAGCAAGGCGGTCCAACCGTTTAACTTTGCGTTAATCGGACTTTCGATGTGCGGTCCAGATCTGATACGGAGTTTCGTGATGCTCCCGAGAGCAGTCGGGTAATGAGATTGATCCTAGATTTTTGGGTAATGTAGCGTCAATGATTCTACAAGTTTTGGGTCTTGCAGATCGTATTTAAAGTTGATCAAGCGGATTTCGTAGCTAATCTAGTTTAGCACTTAGTTACTTTTGAAGGATAAGGTAGTGAAAGGTGAGATTTTGAAGAAAATGGTTTGAAAAGGGATTTGAGACTTTTGAATTGAGTGTTTGAGAAGTTAATCAGGTGTTAGGATCGACCCATCGCCTAAGGACGTCTATCTCCAGGTTGGGAAAAATCCGGGATGTTATAGTCAACCTCGACCAAGAGTAGATAACAACAACGAACCGTGCTGCATGACAACCCCGATCCTTTAGAACACGTGATAACCATGACCCTTTGTTGTTTGAAATTGCGGTAATGACCACTTTAGTTGAAGTGGGTATATGCCAATATGTCCTAGAGGGGGGTGAATAGGACTTTTTAGTATTTTATGATATTTTAAAATCCTATCAATCTTATCCTGAGAAAATATGCATGTATCAGGATTTCTTCAAAGTAACTCTAATGGCTTTCAAGCCAAATAGAGGATCCAGTCATAAAACTATTTGAAAGATAAACAAGATATAAATCATAGTTTATGATGGACGTGACTGTGTGTGAAGTGTGATATCAGGTAATCAGATATGAAAATATTTAAGGAAATCACACAAGCAGTAGAAGACAATAGCAATCTCAAACATAGTTATTTTTATAGTGGTTTGACTACTTGTCCACTCCACTTTCAGCAAACGCACTCAACCCTTGAGTGTACCGGATATCACTAATAGAGGTTTCACAACAGGTTCACCTCAAACGAGAGGTTTCAAATCAGGTTCACCTCAAACCAGTACAACCTACTCTAGGCTGACTCTAACGTGTCTACACGACACAAGTTTATGCCTCACACAGGAGCAACGGTCAACACACAACACCTGAATTTTAGGCCACATAGGCCAAGGATCCACACAAGGAATCTCACCAATTTATGCTCCCCTAAGCAAGGGTCAACACACAACACACAAGTTTTAGACCACAAAGGTCAAGGACCTACACAAGGACCTAAGAGAAGCACCCCCACGGATGCTCCCGTCGGAGGCCTCTTATGAGGACTTGAAAGGGGTGAGGAACACCTTAGACCCAATTATACAGAAGGAATGATCACAAGGGTCCTCTAGACTCTAATGACTTACAAATAAGTAGATGAGCCCTATTTAGCATGTTGATGAAGATCTCCTCCTTTGATGATGAAGAATCTTCAGCTCCCTTGAACCGCAACTTAGATGATCTACAAATAAGTAGACTAGTCGCTCGATGATACGAACTCAACTGTCAAATGCTTTTGAAACTTTTTGCCAACTGGTTAAGGAGATCGAACACACATCGATGTAATCAGATTTCGAACTCCGATTTCATCGACACTGGATTCGATTCCTCGACATTTGAAAATGTGAGAGCACTTGCCTTTGAAACTTAATAGGTCTAATATATGATCGAGCATCACTTGATGTCATTGGAATTTGAATGTCGATGATATCAATGGCAGTGTCGATTAATTAATAATTCCAAGAAATTTTCCTATAAGCTTGCTGGATAGTTTTCGTCCTATTTTAATGACATCGACCCAGCCTCGACATGATCGATATTTGAATATCGATTTTATCGAGTGAGCCTCGATCCAAGAAAAATAACCTGAAAGCTTGCTGGATAAATTTGTGTCCCAATCCGATATCATCGAAGGTCTACATATATCATCGAGATTTGAATTCCGAGGATATCGAGGAGCCCTTCGATATATCGAGAATCACATGATTTGCCTTAGTAGCATTTTGGACATAACTGACCTGATGTCGATTTATTGAGTCGACTTCGATGGACTCGAGATTCAAAATTCGATGATATCGAACAGTCTATCGATTCATTGATAATTCAATCGAGAGATCTTTGTGGTTGCTGGACATCTTAAGTCCTCATTTCGATAATATCGAGTGAGTTTCGAAGACATCAATAAAAGGGTTCGATTTCATCGAGCCATGTATTGATAAATCGACAAAGGTAGAAAACTTTAAAGATTTTCCTATTTTTTGAAAAAAGTTTTCTAGCCAAAAACCCTAGGATGTTCTATTCAATTTTAAGGGTTTTAATTACTTGTTGTTTTGGGACATGGGATGTGAGGCTAAGATTTACCTGTGACGAGTTCGGGTACACATCCTGTTGAGGCAGACGCTTGATCAATCTTCTTATGGGGCTCCTTTATCTTGTTGACTCAACGCTCACGCTAATTGACAAACCAGGGCACCTTCATTGTTTACATCAGCGATCAACTATGTAGTTCATTTACGATCGATTTAGATTTTGTAAGACCTTATTATTGATTGATTAACAGTCAATGACCATATTGGAATGCAGGTCGAGGGAAGCCAATGATGACCACGTGCTTAGACTTCGATGAGGCTCGGGTCTCTCCCAAGTGCTCCGTCCGTTTTTTGTGCATATGATTGTAGATATGGAGAAGAATCTTAATAGATAGAATATATTTAGAGATAGATGTTTTAGATTTCTTCTTCACTTTCCATTGACTGGGTGGAGGGCACACTCCCACATCTTGCATTGCCTAATGTAAAAGCATGTTGGTTATTTGAAATTTGATGTTCAGGGCACCAAGATAAAATTTACTGAGCTCGACTTTGCTTTAATAATGGGACTTAAGTTTGGACCAGTTAGGTTAGATGGTGACGGTCGTGCCGAGGCCGGAAGAGGTATTAGGGAGACCTACCTGAGAGCAGGTAGTGTTAGTAAAAAAGAACTGAAAGAAGCCTATTTGTCACTCGCTTATAAAGACGAACATATGGACGCGGTGAAGCTGGCTCTAATAATTTGCATTGAGAATCTATTAGTTGGATCTCTGCAAAAGAATAATTGTGTGGATACATTTATCGACATGGTCGATGACTTGGATTATTTTAATAACTACCCCTGGGGAAGTGTGGGGTATGATTATTTGAAGAAAGGGGTTAACGCTGTGTCTGGCATTATTCGGGCGACTGGCCGGTATCCTAAATTATATAACATATGCGGATGCACGTTTGCCTTGCAAGTATGTTATTCTTGTCCTGGTTCATAATCTAAGTTTGAATTTTTACTCCATACATGTCAATCAATATGTAATGCATGATAATTGATCTTAAACAGATATGGGCCTACGAACGATTCCCTAAACTCACTGGTGTGAGTGGGTGGGCAGATAGAAGACTACCTACAATGATTCCTCGAATCCTAAATTAGAATCTGAAGAAAGCAGGCAGATACCGCCCCTTATCCACCATCTTCACAGCTGTACCGGTAAGAGTTATTTAAACAGTAGTGTATTTTAATTACGCAGTATGTTTATAATTAATAAATAAATCAATTTTACCCATGTAGGTGATGCTAGCTTCAGATCTTCATCCGACGGTCGAAGAAGCAGAGACCGAGGTTGTCAGGAGTATAACCAACGAGACTTATACGAATGGCAAGGCTCGGTGGGCAACACCCACGGCAGTGACAACGGTGGTGGAGGAGGATGAAGTAAGAAATAAAGTGGAGACTGATCTTACAGCCTCCCTCTTAGAAATGAGAAATGAATTTGGGGCTGAGGTTAGAACCTTCATCTAGGAAGATATTAGCAAAGTATTGAGAGATAATAAAAAATCAAGATCCACAATAAAGAAATTTAATAAGCGGATTAAGTTCCTTATCACTGAAGTGGAAGGAATAAAGGAAGAGTTTAGCGGAGAAATAAAGAACCTCAAGGCGGATAATGCTTCTTTACGTGAAGAAGTGAAGTCGTTGAGAGACGATATTAATACAAAATACGTACGTGAAATTGCCCCGTTTTATTATTCGTTAATAGGTCTCTGTGAATGTACTGTCTTATATAATGATTTTAATACAGGTCAACAACACAACAACAACAGCAACAACAACTGTTGATGATGGGATGGATCATCTCAAATGTTTTGAAGATGGGATGAGTCATCTCAAAGATGACATTGCTTCACTGCGGGGGGAGTTGAATCAGCTAATAGTTGAGTTTCAGTCAACAAAGGTAAATGAAAAATGGATCGTGGTTATCATTCACATATGATCGTTGTTACCATCTATTAAAGGTCGTGGCTGTCATGCACATCAAGTGGTGGTTGATACACGACCCAACATTGGTGGCAACCACGATTCAACCGAGAGTCATGGTTTCATGTAAAATGGGTCGTGGTTTCTATGAACTATGGGTCATGATTATTATACATGGAAAATAAATAATAATATAGTACTCCATCACAGAAATTCGTTGCTTCGATCAGCCCTCTCGTAGGAGAGAATGCTTCACTACAAGAGCAGGTGAAGCAACTTAGAAAGGAGATCCAGGCAATGAGGGTACATGAAATTAAATTTATCAATTTATCCTGAATCTTATTTGGTCGTTGTTCTGTCCCATTTTGCCTCATTTCTGGTGTATGATTTTATTATAGGACAATGTCCCTTCGACCAGCCCTCCGATCGTGGAGAATACTTTGCTGCTGGAGTAGATGAAACAATTTGAAAAGGAGATACAGGGGATGAAGGTATATGAAGTTGAATTTTTCATGAATCTTAGTGGTCGTTATTGTGTCCCTTTTTGGGTCGTGATTATGATACAGTGCGGGTCATTGTGACATGCCCATGTCCATTCAGTGGGCGATCTCAGGCAAGAGAATGCATATATGAATGAGCAGATGAAACATATTGAAGAGGAGATACAAGCAATAAAGGTATATGAAATTGAATTTTGGTCGTAGTTGTAAGACCCGTATCCTAGTCCGTACTATTTCATCGACTCCCGTGATCCTTTCCATCGAAGTCCGGTAACCTGCAACCGATAATCGACGTTTGCAATCGACCCTAAGTCATATCCTGTAGAATTGAGTCGGCTTAATTCGAGACTTGTACCATTGCGACAGCACCGTCGCCGCGACTTGAGCACCGATCCAATACCCTGGCCGAGAGATGTGGGCCGGCATCTATTTTAAAGAAAACACCACGCGTTTGCAATCCCAAGAGAATCTCTACAATATGTCCCATCAATCAATCAATCAAGCCATCAATCAATCACATCATGTCAAGTACAAAAACAACCCATGCTTTCTTTCTCCACAAGTTAAGAACCCACCATAGTCAACCCATCTCTCACCTCACCCATCACTCACCTCACATCCATCACTCTCTCTCCCTTACAACCCTCTCTCTCTCTCTCTCTCTCTCCCTCTCTTTTCTCAACACAAATTCCAAGCCAAGCAAGGAAGCGCATGTCCAAGCCTCTCTAAGAGAGAAAAATGACTTTGTGTGGCCCACCTTTCTCTCCAAAAAATCCACCATCCTAGCCATTCATTTCTCATCCCCTCCATCAAAGTGAAGCACTAGGAGATTGGCATTCCATCGGACCAAGAAGATCGATCGGTGGGTGCTTATTAGGCTAGATTTTTCATATTTTTATGATGGACCAAGTGAAGCCTACTGATCAATGGTATGGATCTCACTTGGGACCCTAAGATGTGGCCGATGGCCCACCTTGATCTTCATAATCATTCCGTGATGGGGCCATTCTCCATGGACCCCATCATGATGTTTACTTTCTAGCTTGTAAATGGGTCATATAGACCTTACATCTTGGTGGAGAAGGGATCTCCACCGTTGATCTTTGATTTGGTGGGCCCACATGCAATGGGACCCACTTGATGTATGATTGAATGTTTGAAACGGAGGGCCCATAGTGTCGGGGTCCCTCCATCGCGCGTGTCCCTCTTTCTCTCTTCTCTCTCTCTCTCTCTTTTTATTTATTTAATTTTTTTTGTGTGATGATATGGCCGTGTGGCCCACTTAGATGGACCCCACCACGAGGCATGACTTTTATCCAAGCCATCTATAAGTGGGGCCCACTTTATATGTGTTGTACCCACACCATCCACCCTTGGTGATCCACCATAGCAGGGCCCACCTTAAATCCGTGGTGCTAAACCGTCCAGCGTCCAGGGACGCTGGACGTTACTGGGAAAACACAAATATTAGCTTGTTTCCAAGCTTGTGGGGTGGCCCACTCATATAGGCCCCACCTTGATGAATGGATTCAATCCACGTCGTCCATCTTATTTACCAGATTTTAGGCGTTGAGCCTAAAAATGAAGCTGATCCAACTTTCTGGTGGGCCATACCTTAGCAAACACTGATTCTCACCGTTTAAAGCCACTTGAATCTTTCTACACGCCAAAATATACCCAATATTGGGCTTGATGGGTTGGTAATGGACTGTAGAAGCCATTGGGTGAGTCAGATTGCCTAATGAGGGCCCTACCACGGAAAAACCGCGAAAGTTCATTTTTTTCAAAAAAAAAAAAAAACATTACATACAGCAGACACTGCTGCTGCCAAAGGCGTAGGCAGTGCTTACGGCATGCTGGCGGGAGGATGAGCAGGGTCCCACGGCCCCCAGCCATGGGCCCCACCATGATATATGTAGGTCATCCAAACCGTTCACTATGTGGGGCCCTCCCTGGAATGGGCCCCCTCCAAAAATTAGGCCCATTTAACACTAGGTGGCCCACATCATAGGAAATAGTGTTGATTAAATGTCTACCATTGAGACCCTTTTTGTGGTCCAGAAGTTTTGGGTCAACATGAAATTTGTTTTTACTCTTCATCCTGGCCTACGTGACCTTATCAATGGGTTGGATGGCGTATAAACATTATGGTGGGCCCCACGTGGGACCCATAGTGATATATGTGTTTTATTTCCACCGTCCAGGCGGACGGTGGGGCCCTCAATGATTTATGTGTTCTATCCCCACTGTCCAAGGGACGGTGGGTGTGTGTACGTGTATGTGTGTGGGCGCGCTTGTGTGTGTGTGTGTGTGTGTGTGTGTGTGTGTGTGTGTATATATATATATATATAATTATATTGTATATATTATATATAAATTATATATTATATTATATATAATATACCGGATGGTGGGCCTTCATGTGGACCCCCACCATGATGCATGTGTTGCATCCAATCCATCCAACCATTTTGAAAGATAATTTTATGGCATGAGACTAAAAATGAGACAGATATAGGATTAGATGGACCACACTAAAGAAAACAGTGAGTTTGACCGTCCACCATTAAGACCCCCTTTCAGGTCAGTGTGACCTTACGATCAGATTGGATGGGAAATAAATGTTATGGTGGGCCTTGAGGATTTAATGGTGGAAATCATTCTTGCCATTGTTATTTGGGGTGCGGTCCAGTTGATCCTTTGATATGATTCATTATATATACATTTTGATTTATTTGTGGCCATCCATTGAGGCCTACCTTGGTATATATATAAGGCCCAAGTGATTAAGCCCACCTTGATGTCTATGAGGCCGTTGTTAAGGCCCACCTCGATGTGAATGTAAGGCCCATGTTGTGAGGCCCATTGTGATGTATTTCAAGGCCCAGGGGTTATGGCCCATTGCAATGTACATAAGGCCCATTGATGTGGCCCACTTGATTTATATAAGGCCCATATGATACAGCCCATTTGATGTATCCAAGGCCCATGGGTCGAGGCCCAATGGGATGTCCTTAGGGTCCATTACTGTAACGACCTGAAAATTTCCGTACATTGGGCCGAGTACCACCTCGACCAGAAATCACATAGGATTAAATCCTTTAGAAATTTAACAAAGTTAACTAAGTACTAAACTTGGTTAGTCATGAAATCCGTTGGGATCGCTTTAAATACGATCTGCAAGACCCAAAACTTGCAGAATTAGTGACTCTAGGTTACCCTAAAGTCTAGAGCCAAACTCATTACCCGTCTGCTCTCGGGACTGAAACGAAACTTCGTATGAGGTCTAGATCGCACATTGGGAGTCCGAATAACACGAAGCAACTAACAGAACCAGCCCCCTGGGCTTGACAATCATCTCAAAAATCAGACGATTCCGATGTCCCACGGCCATTCTTTTCACTCCGGAACGAGGGAGTGTGAAAAACACTATTCCCATCCAAATGAAAATATCTGGAATAGTGATCTGGCACCTTTCGGTTGCGCGTCAGTATTAAGCAACCTGACCGTCGGAATCAGACCAAATTACACCCTCGGATTAAGAAAAATTTCAGGAACATTTACATGTACTCAGAATTCTGATCGTGGCCCACTGACCGTTGAACTGAAAGTGGTCCGCCACGTGCGATCTGGGAATCCGATCGAGCCGAAAACATAATTCCACGTAGATCCATAGATGGTGAGCTTAAGTCTGACGTTTGGCTCAAGGAGGGCCACCAGAACACCCCTTTTGAGCTTGGAAAGTGGCGAACTGCCTACATATGCAGCCACCCTTGAACCTGAGTCTATTTTAGACATGTTCTTGGCTATAAAAGGGGCTTAGAACAGCCCCTCTCGCAGCCATACGAATTTGGGTCCAAACCCTTAGAGAGAAAGAGAGAAAAGAGAGAGAAAGTCTTGGAGATCGAAGCCGATCTTCCTCCTGCTGCTTCCACTCCTCCCACGGCCTACACCGCCCTATTCCAGGGGTTTCCCGGCGGTGTCCACCCCATTTGAAGGTAAGAAACCCTAACCCTAGGTCTGATTTGAGCTTGATTAGTGGTAGGTTATGGAAAGACTAATCGGATACGCTCTTTAGGTTAGGAAACTCCCGTATACGGAAGCTCCAACACCCTTGCTGATTCGTTGGAATTCCAAGGGCTGAGGTGAGGACTTTAAGTGCATAAGTTACGGTTTTCAACGCTTTCAATGTCAGATAATGATAGATTCATGATCTGCATGCAAATGCACATGTACAAAGTGCTTTCCGTTTCCTGTTTCGATTAGCGATAAAGAATATGGAATTTTACATACTCTTGATATACGTAGAAATACCGTATACGTATTTTTGTTGAGAAAATGTTTGACATGTTTATTTAATGTTTGATTATATCATGTGTGGATAAAATGCTAGTTTGGCGAAAGGGATCGCAAAAATACATGTTCATGTGTAAATGTCATGTATGTTGAAATTGCGTATTCTAGAAATTCCGCATACGTGCGGATTTTGGAAATGTAATTGTAATGATTATTTGCTGTATGATTACGATATACACGGGAAAAATACTCCCGGGGCGAAAGGACAGCCCTAACACGAACTTGGCTAACATACGTCACGTATGTTGGAATAGGGTATTCTAAGTGTTTGTGTAAGTGCTCGTATGTGTACATGTGTATGTACTAGTGCCTTAGATAGGCGCTGATATGGGATTTCCGACTCCCTTAGAGACATGTAGGATCCCCTCCATGCGGTGGTTCACCGCAACCTCTCACTTGTAATGCGCACACAACTGTATCCCTATGGGGATAGTGTTTTATCACATGCCTTACAACATGCTTTACAACATGCTTTGCACATGCTTGACTTCATGTTTTACTTTATGCTTTATAATATGCCTACTAACATGCTTGTATCGCTTGTTTATCATGCTTTACTTCACATGCTAACGATGAAAACTGTTTGGGTTTGGGACTATGTATATAGTCCAAACACTCGGTACCAGACTTGTGATTGTGGCTGAGATCATGTCACCACAAAGGACGTGTCCGGCGAACCCGAGTCGTACTTCGGTTGGCGATAGTGGTTGGCCACGCGGAGTGCTTTTGCGCTCCATATCGCTCAACTTCTGGTGCGCTCGAATAGTCAGGCTCGCCAACTAAACCGAAGTGTAGTTGTGTGTTCACCCTGTTTGGTCGCTACTGCTTGAACCTAGGGTACCAAACTTACCAGTGGCGATTCCCGTTAACCATGGTACCTAGATCCGCTAAGTCGCATGAGCCGGGCATGGTGGTATGGGACACCGTGGTCGAGCTGTCGGCCTACGCTGGGGCCATGTGCCTCCCCGTAGTGACCATTGTGCAACTAACTCGTGAGCCGAATACGGTGGTATGGGACACTGTATTCGAGCTGTCGATACTTCGGCGAGAGCCGAGTACGGTGAGATCTGTGCTCGTGCTGACGGGCGACGAGTCCTTTGTGGTATCATCGAGTACACTCCAAGGGGCTGTGATTGGCCACGAGTCTTTCACAGCAACTAGAGTGTGAGTTGAGCCGAGTACGGTGAGACCTGTGCTTGAGCTGACGGCTAGTGATTGAGTCGAGTACGGTGAGACCTGTATTCGAGCTGACGGCCAGCAATGGAGCCGCATACGGTGAGATCTGTATCCGCGCTGATGGGTGACGAACCCTTTGCGATGCCTTCACTACGCTCCTCAAACTATAATATCGTATGAGAATAACTAGGATTGACGACCCTAGAATGGATCATGTTGGGAATGATACAAGGGAGGTACCTTAGTTTCCCAATACTGCTAATTGAAATGGATTAATAAAAACTTGGTAATCATGAGCATCATCGCACCGCATGTGCTTTGTAGATGTGGCGCACTGAGGGAGTAAGCATTCGCGAACGTAAGATGATGTCCCTTGAGGGTGGTTTGGCAAGAGCATACAGCATCATGTCATATCATTTTTGCACTTAACAAGAGTAGTTAGAAATGCTCGATTTGTACTGCTTTACCATTACTGCTTGGTTGATTTGATAACATGTTAACTTATGCTTTATTGTTCCACTGAGTTAGCTACTCACTCCCACGTTACGGGACGGTGTTGTACACACACAACCAGACTCTGTCGCAGGTATAGAGGGTGCCTTGGTTCAGGAGCCAGAGCCCGACATTGATGAGGACCAGGAGGAGTTCTCCTTCATGCAGTACTCTGACGGCTTCGCTTAGGCCGGCTGCATCGCGGGATTCTCAGGGCCTCTTTTGAGGATGTATTTTGTGTTTTTTTTACTTAAAAACAATACATGTATATTGGTGCTCAGCTAGTACTCATACTCTGAATTTAGAAAATTTGGTTACTTTACATATTGAATTGATATAAATTTCAGTCTTCCGCTTGCTTTTATATACAATTGAACTGGAGTATGAATTACTGTTTTGGTTTAATCTCATTCATGTTATTGCGCTAACTCAGACAACATTTAACGGCATTGTGTATGTTGCATAAGTGATGCGTTGGAACTCGGGAGTTGAGTTCATACTCGACCCCCGAATTTCAGGGCGTTACAAGTTGGTATCAGAGCATGATTTTGATTAAAACCGGACCTGAGTTATGTCCCCACTACGTACGCTGACGCATTATACTTAGGAGGGTGCGCAAAATTCTAGAAACAGTCCTAGGGCCTCCCGGTTTCACCGTTCGGTGAAATTCGTTAAAAATGTACGCGTTGATCGAGTCCGTACTCGATCCTGATCGCACACGTGCACTCCAAATCACCCCTTGACCGTCTATTAACGTGTCAGGGTCACACTCCACCAAAAATAATTCCTTAAAAATCAGGAAAAATCAGATTGGTTCAGAATTTCCCGGAAACTGACCGTTCTTGAGCCGAACGGAGTCCGTGGGCCCCCCACGTTAATCTGTTAAGTTTCTAGACCGAACTAGGGTGCATTTGGCACCGTGGGCACGTGCCAAGATGGACCAGGCCGCGGTGGCGCCGCGGTCCGGTCAACTTTCCGGTGGGATTCCGGCCATGGGGTGGGTTGGCCCAACCCCCTTAACACCATGGCACGTGCGGTTTTTGCATTCGATTGGGATAAATGGGGCTGGAGCACCCTTCTTCCCATTTCATCCCCTTTCAAGCTCCAAGACCCCCATTTTCGATTTTCCCTAAAACCCACCTCTCCAAACCTCCAAATCCTCCATTTTCTTCCATATCTCACACACCCCAACCTTCCACAACAACCCTAGCTTCCTCCCTTCCCCATTTTCTCAAGTTGGAGCTCTCATACCCCTCCTTGGAGCTCAAAATCGGGTAAGCTACTAACCCATTCCACTTCCTTCTTGTTTCTTCTTCATTTCCTACCTCTTGGGCTCCTTCCACACCCATTGGATTGTTATTTGTGGTGGAGCAAAGAGATCAGCCCTTAAAACCCCATTTTGGTAAATTTCCATGGCCCTCCTTGGTGTGGTGGCTACCATTTTCTCTCTTTCCACCATCCTATCCTTCATGGGAAAGAGGAAAACCGCGGCCGATGATGCCGGCCCAAGTAGGCCAGCCCATTCCCGAAGAAGATCCGACGTCGGGGCCGGCCCAAGCACCGTGCGGGAGTTTAGGTCAAAGCGAGACTTGGATCCCGACCATCCCGCCAGAAATGCTTACCCGATAGGCATGGAATATGGGCGCTTCGCGGGCCGCAAAGTTGTGTTTGAAGCTCATGTGGATGAAAGGATGTTCGGGCTACACCCACTGATGGACCGCCTGGTGGACATCGGTTGGAATTCTATGTTTGATGGCCAGTCGCCTGCATGTGAGAACACGGTTCGCGCCTTCTATGCTCACATCGTGGACGCATCTGTTGAGCCTCTTCAGTTTACTGTTTCTGTGAGGGGCATTAGACGCATGATTACAGTGGATGAAGTGGCTCGGATCACAAAGCTGCCGCGTGGTCAAGTACACCCCAGTGATAGCTTCTCCAGAAGTGCGCGGGAAAGGGATTGCCGCAAGCGATATCTCTGTGGTCGTCGGGTTACTTGGAGGAGAGGAAACTGCATTGCGGCGACAAAAATGGCGGAGGACCTCCGTTTACTCCATCATATTTTCACCTACAACGTGTACCCACGGTCGGGTAACCGCACGGAATGTACTCGGTTGATGGTGGACTTCTTGTACAAGATGGGACAAGGGGACGACATATGCCTGCCCACCTTCATCTTATCTTAGATAGTGCATGTTGTTCGTTTTACCAGGAACGATCTTTCGCTCCCATTTGGCCGTCTGATCTGCAGGATGACTCGTGATGTAGGCTACAGGTTGAATATGGAGGATCTTGCACCTGTCCGAGTCATAAGTGAAGCGACACTCAAGAACATGAAGATCGGCCCTCAACAGCGGCATGCCCGACTCGATGAGTCTGGAGATGAGTCGGATAGTGCCGGCGAGGAGAGTGATGAGGAGGGCGGTGATGACATACAGGAAGAAGAACCTGAGGCTCAGGACACCGAGGAGAGTTCACCTCCTATGGCTCAGGAGCATGGTATAGATCGGGATGCTTTTGATGCGCGATTTGCCCGTCTTGAGGAAGGGCAAGCCGCCCTGCAGCAAGAATTGGTCAAGTTCGAGCCAAGCTTGAAGAGACTGACGCCTATATAAAGAAATTTCAAGAAGATGTCTCGTACGTTGAAGGCCATCCTGTGCTGTGCGCAGGATAAGAATACTCCTCCTCCACCGCCTACTTCGGATGCTTAGTCATCCACGTGTTGTGTGTTGTTGTTTGTGTTGGTTACCGCGTTAGGCGGTTTACGTTTTCATGTTGTTGATGTAGTAGGTTGTAGCATGTTTTGGGTGTTTCCATGTAGTGAATGTATTGGCTATTATGTGGCTTTCTGTCGTGATTCATGTAACTCTGTAGTCCATGTATTATGACAATTTTGGGTAAATAAAAAGCATGTAGCCTCTTTGCATTAATGATGTGTGGAATGCTTAAGTGCTTTATGATGTGTATTATGCTATATCTTACAAATGATCTACCCTATGTTGTATAGGGCATGCCGCGACAGTATACGCGGAGCACGGTACATCTACGTTTGACCGGCTCTATGGACCAGACTCCTTCTGGTAGTAGCGGTCCTACGGACCGTGGATTGGGATCTGATCAGCCTTCTGCTGGTCCTAGTGGTGGACAGCCACCTTACACGCCCCCGGTCCGAGAGAAGTATCGGCCGTCATCGGCTGCGCAGCATGATCCTCAGGCTGCCCCACCGCCTGATAGATTTGAGCAGCTGATGATGATGATGCATCAGCAGCAGCAGAAGACAGCCTTCAGGACGTGCTTCGGGCACTATGAGTTCTTGGTGACGTCGTTCGGTCTGACGAACGCACCAGCCGTGTTCATGGATCTGATGAACCGGGCATTTCGGCCCTTCCTTTACCGATTCGTCATCGTCTTTATCGATGATATCTTGATATACTCCACGAGTCGAGAGGAGCACGAGGAGCACCTGCGAGCAGTGTTGGGTACGTTGGAGAAGAACCGGTTGTTTGCGCAATACAAGAAGTGCGACTTCTGGCAGGAGGAAGTCAAGTTCATGGGACATGTTGTGTCCAGGATGGGATAGCAGTGGACCTTGCTAAGGTAGCCGCGGTTCAGGATTGGCAGCAGCCTGAATCGGTTACTGAGGTGAGGAGTTTCCTTGGTCTGGCTGGGTATTACAGACGTTTCATTCGGAGTTTCTCGAAGATCGTCAGGCCATTATCGCAGTTGACTCGGAAGGACCTGAAGTTCGCCTGGAATGAGAAGGCGGAGGCAGCTTTTAAGGAGCTGAAGGACAAGTTGACGTCCGCCCCTGTGCTAGTATTGCCAGAGCAAGGGGTGAAGTATACAGTATACACTGACGCGTCTCGCGTTGGTTTGGGTTGTGTGCTGATGCAGAAGGATAGGGTGATTTCGTATGCCTCGAGACAATTAAGGAAGCACGAGGAGAATTACCCTACACATGACCTAGAGTTGGCAGCTGTCATCTTTGCATTGAAGCTCTGGAGACATTACCTCTATGGTGAGGAGTTCGAGCTTTTCTGCGACCACAAGAGCCTTAAGTACATATTCACACAGCGGGATTTGAATATGAGACAGCGCCGATGGATGGAGACCTTGAAGGACTTCAAGTTCGAGGTTTCCTACCATCCTGGCAAGGCGAACCTTGTGGCAGACGCGTTGAGCCGCAAGAAGGCGATTGCATTTGCGGCACCGCTGATGATAGCCGAGTGGGACATGATGGAGTTTGTGCGCGACTTCGAGCAGAGACTTACTGTCGAGGAGCCTTTTGAATGTGTTGCGCACGTTCGGGTGCGGCCACTTATTGACGACAGGATTGTTGAGGCCCAAAGGGGCGATATAAGGCTGTCTGAGCTTCGAGAGCAAGCTAGCGACGCCGTGGATTCCGAGTGGAGAGTTGGTTCTGATGGGAGTTTACGATTTCGTGGCCGCCTATGTGTTCCTGATGTGGCTGACTTGAGACGCGAGCTTCTCGAGTCTGCCCATAACTCGAAGCTTGCGATGCATCCTGGTAGCACGAAGATGTACCAGGATATGAGACGGACTTACTGGTGGGACAACATGAAGGCCCACATCGCTGAGTATGTATCTCGGTGTCTAACGTGCCAGCAGGTCAAGGCAGAACATCGCCGACCTCCTGGACTGCTTCAGCCCATGCCTATAGCGGAGTGGAAGTGGGACTTCATCTCCATGGACTTCATATCAGGGCTGCCGAAGACGAGGAAGGGACACGATTCTATTTGGGTGATTGTGGACCGGTTGACCAAATCGCCCCATTTCCTCCCTATCAGAGTTACGAACTCTGCAGACGAGCTGGCTAGATTGTACATCAGAGAGATCGTCCGTCTGCATGGAGTTCCCTTAGAGATCGTGTCGGACAGAGACACGCGATTCACATCCATCTTCTGGACTCGTATCCAGGAGGCGATGGGTGTGAAGTTGAAGTCCAGTACAGCGTTTCATCCTCAGACTGATGGGCAGACAGAGCGGGTAAATCAGATTTTAGAGGATATGTTGCGAGCATGTGTGTTGGACTTCAAGGACAGCTGGGATGACTGTCTTCCGTACGCAGAGTTCGCCTACAACAACAGCTTCCAGGCGACTATTGGCATGGCGCCTTATGAGGCTTTATATGGTCGACCTTGTAGGGCACCGCACTGTTGGGCAGAGGTTGGCGAGCGTAGCCTGATTGGCCCGGAGTTGGTCCAGACGACTACAGAGAAGATTGATATCATCAGGCGCCGATTACTCACAGCGCAGAGCAGGCAGAAGAGTTACGCCGATACGAGGCGGCGACCGCTGGAGTTCGAGGTCGGGGATCATGTCTTCCTTCGAGTTTCCCCTATGAAGGGAGTCCTTCGGTTCAGAAAGAAGGGGAAGCTCACACCGAGGTTTATCGGTCCATTTCAGATACTGGATCGAGTGGGTGATGTGGCGTATCGTCTCGCCTTGCCTACACCCTTTGCTTCTGTACACAACGTATTTCATGTCTCTATGCTGAAGAAGTACGTTCCAGATCCTACGCATATCATCAGATGGGAGCAGGTACAGTTGAGTGAGGATGCTACGTACGAGCTGCGCCCGACGCGTATCCTTGATAGGAAGGAGCAGGTACTACGTAGCAAGGTCATCCCACTTGTGAATGTGCTTTGGACACATCATTCCGAGGAGGAAGCTACCTGGGAGACTGAGGTCGAGGTCAGAAAGAACTATCCTCAGATTCTCGAGGACTACGAAAAGGTATAAATTTCGAGGACGAAATTTTTTGTTTAAGGGGGGTAGATTGTAACGACCTGAAAATTTCCGTACATTGGGCAGAGCACCACCTCGACCAGAAATCACATAGGATTAAATCCTTTAGAAATTTAACAAAGTTAACTAAGTACTAAACTCGGTTAGTCATGAAATCCGTTGGGATCGCTTTAAATACGATCTGCAAGACCCAAAACTTGCAGAATTAGTGACTCTAGGTTACCCTAAAGTCTAGAGCCAAACTCATTACCCGTCTGCTCTCGGGACTGAAACGAAACTTCGTATGAGGTCTAGATCGCACATCGGGAGTCCGAATAACACGAAGCTAAGGAACCAGGACCGCCCCACTGGGCTTGACAATCATCTCAAAAATCAGACGATTCCGATGTCCCACGGCCATTCTTTTCACTCCGGATCGAGGGAGTGTGAAAAACACTATTCCCATCCAAATGAAAATATCTGGAATAGTGATCTGGCACCTTTCGGTTGCGCGTCAGTATTAAGCAACCTGACCGTCGGAATCAGACTAAATTACACACTCGGATTAAGAAAAATTTCAGGAACATTCACATGCACTCAGAATTTCTGATCGTGGCCCACTGACCGTTGAACTGAAAGTGGTCCGCCACGTGCGATCTGGGAATCCGATCGAGCCGAAAACGTAATCCCACGTAGATCCGTAGATGGTGAGCTTAAGTCTGACGTTTGGCTCAAAGAGGGCCACCAGAACACCCCTTTTGAGCTTGGAAAGTGGCGAACTGCCTACATATG
This sequence comes from Magnolia officinalis, assembly GCA_021015155.1. Lineage (NCBI taxonomy): Eukaryota > Viridiplantae > Streptophyta > Magnoliopsida > Magnoliales > Magnoliaceae > Magnolia > Magnolia officinalis. Next base: position 47,543,334 of record JAJHSJ010000009.1, read on the forward strand.
CAGCCACCCTTGAACCTGAGTCTATTTTGGACATGTTCTTGGCTATAAAAGGGGCTTAGAACAGCCCCTCTCATAGCCATACGAATTTGGGTCCAAACCCTTAGAGAGAAAGAGAGAAAAGAGAGAGAAAGTCTTGGAGATCGAAGCCGATCTTCCTCCTGCTGCTTCCACTCCTCCCACGGCTTACACCGCCCTATTCCAGGGGTTTTCCCGGCGGTGTCCACCCCATTTGAAGGTAAGAAACCCTAACCCTAGGTCTGATTTGAGCTTGATTAGTGGTAGGTTATGGAAAGACTAATCGGATACGCTCTTTAGGTTAGGAAACTCCCGTATACGGAAGCTCCAACACCCTTGCTGATTCGTTGGAATTCCAAGGGCTGAGGTGAGGACTTTAAGTGTATAAGTTACGGTTTTCAACGCTTTCAATGTCAGATAATGATAGATTCATGATCTGCATGCAAATGCACATGTACAAAGTGCTTTCCGTTTCCTGTTTCGATTAGCGATAAAGAATATGGAATTTTACATACTCTTGATATACGTAGAAATACCGTATACGTATTTTTGTTGAGAAAATGTTTGACATGTTTATTTAATGTTTGATTATATCATGTGTGGATAAAATGCTAGTTTGGCGAAAGGGATCGCAAAAATACATGTTCATGTGTAAATGTCATGTATGTTGAAATTGCGTATTCTAGAAATTCCGCATACGTGCGGATTTTGGAAATGTAATTGGAATGATTATTTGCTGTATGATTACGATATACACGGAAAAATACTCCCGGGGCGAAAGGACAGCCCTAACACGAACTTGGCTAACATACGTCATGTATGTTGGAATAGGGTATTCTAAGTGTTTGTGTGTAGTGCTCGTATGTGTACATGTGTATGTACTAGTGCCTTAGATAGGCGCTGATATGGGATTTCTGACTCCCTTAGAGACATGTAGGATCCCCTCCATGCGGTGGTTCACCGCAACCTCTCACTTGTAATGCGCACACCAACTGTATCCCTATGGGGATAGTGTTTTATCACATGCCTTACAACATGCTTTACAACATGCTTTGCAACATGCTTGACTTCATGTTTTACTTTATGCTTTATAATATGCCTACTAACATGCTTGTATCGCTTGTTTATCATGCTTTACTTCACATGCTAACGATGAAAACTGTTTGGGTTTGGGACTATGTATATAGTCCAAACACTCGGTACCAGACTTGTGATTGTGGCTGAGATTCATGTCGCCACAAGGACGTGTCCGGTGAACCCAAGTCGTACTTCGGTTGGCGATAGTGGTTGGCCACGCGGAGTGCTTTTGCGCTCCATATCGCTCAACTTGTGGTGCGCTCGAGCTAGTCAAGCTCGCCAACTAAACCGAAGTGTAGTTGTGTGTTCACCCTGTTTGGTCGCTACTGCTTGAACCTAGGGTACCAAACTTACCAGTGGCGATTCCCGTTTAACCATGGTACCTAGATCCGCTAAGTGGCATGAGCCGGGCATGGTGGTATGGGATACCGTGGTCGAGCTGTCGGCCTACGCTGGGGCCATGTGCCTCCCCGTAGTGACCATTGCGCAACTAACTCGTGAGCCGAATACGGTGGTATGGGACACTGTATTCGAGCTGTCGATACTTCGGCGAGAGCCGAGTACGGTGAGATCTGTGCTCGTGCTGACGGGCGACGAGTCCTTCGTGGTATCATCGAGTACACTCCAAGGGGCTGTGATTGGCCACGAGTCTTTCACAGCAACTAGAGTGTGAGTTGAGCCGAGTACGGTGAGACCTGTGCTTGAGCTGACGGCTAGTGATTGAGCCGAGTACGGTGAGACCTGTATTCGAGCTGACGGCCAGCAATGGAGCCGCATACGGTGAGATCTGTATCCGCGCTGACGGGTGACGAACCCTTTGCGATGCCTTCACTACGCTCCTCAAACTATAATATCGTATGAGAATAACTAGGATTGACGACCCTAGAATGGATCATGTTGGGAATGATACAATGAGGTACCTTAGTTTCCCAATACTGCTGATTGAAATGGATTAATAAAAACTTGGTAATCATGAGCATCATCGCACCGCATGTGCTTTGTAGATGTGGCGCACTGAGGGAGTAAGCATTCGCGAACGTAAGATGATGTCGCTTGAGGGTGGTTTGGCAAGGGCATACAGCATCATGTCATATCATTTTTGCACTTAACAAGAGTAGTTAGAAATGCTCGATTTGTACTGCTTTACCATTACTGCTTGGTTGATTTGATAACATGTTAACTTATGCTTTATTGTTCCACTGAGTTAGCTACTCACTCCCACGTTACGGGACGGTGTTGTACACACCAACCAGACTCTGTCGCAGGTATAGAGGGCGCCTTGGTTCAGGAGCCAGAGCCCGACATTGATGAGGACCAGGAGGAGTTCTCCTTCATGCAGTACTCTGACGGCTTCGCTTAGGCCTGCTGCATCGCGGGATTCTCAGGGCCTCTTTTGAGGATGTATTTTGGGTTTTTTTTTTACTTAAAAACAATACATGTATATTGGTCCTCAGCTAGTACTCATACTCTGGAGTTTAGAAAATTTGGTTACTTTACATACTTGAATATAAAATTTCAGTCTTCCGCTTGCTTTTATATACAATTGAACTGGAGTATGAATTACTGTTTTGGTTTAATCTCATTCATGTTTATTGCGCTAACTCAGACAACATTTAACCGGCATTGTGTATGTTGCATAAGTGATGCGTTGGAACTCGGGAGTTGAGTTCATACTCGACCCCCGAATTTCAGGGCGTTACAATTACAATGGGTGATTTCCCCATGGTTTGTGTGATGATATTTATGGCGGGTCATGCCTTGGAAGCAATGTTGGTTTGACATCCACATTGTAAGAATAATGTTGGTTTAATGTCCGCATTATAAATCTCCCTAGGGCCCATTGATAGGCCCATATTCGGTGTAAGGATAGTTCATTACTTTATAACATGCTTAGTACACTTCCATGATTCATGCACATACGCATCATATGTATGCTTGATATGAGAAATGTTTGATCATAGCATAAGCCGTTGGGCTGAGACATTTACGGGACTCCTTATGAGATGGAGTGCCTCACATGATCGCGTGGTACGCGTGAGATTGTTGCATGATTGTATGCTGTGACTCATGCATCTCGCATATGTGCGACTTGATCACTACACGCCCGAGCGACATTAGGACTGTAACTCCACAGGCACATCGTGGATGGCCGTATCAAATGCCGAAAATACTTTGTTCTAGTATTGTGGGCACTTAGGATGTCCTTGGGTGAAAGTCCCATAACCTTTTTGGTACCAGGAGTTGCTCCAATGTCTAAACCGAGTGGATACACGAGTGCTTGAGTGCTGAATACCAGTAGGCCGCGTCTCCCACTATGTCATGGTCGGTTGGAAGGGGTGTGGCCTTATACACCCGAGTGAGGGGGATATAAGCTAGGTTGAGTTTGAACAGCTCGCAAATGAGTCCTCTATCGATGAGCTGGGTAGGTATTGACAGACTACTGGTCAGGTGGATAGTGTGGTCTCTTTCACTTGCTTGACTGTGCAGCTAGGGAGGAGGCAGTCAGTGTGAGGTGTATTAGACCCCGGTGATATCCAGAGGGAACTGTACTGATATGTGTACTTGATGAGTACTGACATGCTTGTATTGCATCTCACATATGACATTTGGCTACATAGGCCTCGCATCGCATGACCTTAGTATGGTCGATAGCATTCATACCTTGTATTACATAGCTTTGGTACAGCTGACAGCATTCATAGACTTACCGCATATTTCCGCATTACTCTGATATTGTATACTTGGCACTTGCCTTGCGCACACACTTACACCACCCTCTAAGCTTTTGTAAGCTTATGCACGACCGTTGCGTGCTGGTGTCTTTAGACAGCATCAACGCTGAGGCAAGAGCATGTACCAGATTGTTTTGGAGCTTTTTGATCACCTTGTATTTCCCTTTTCGCATTGTACTTAAAGTTTTTGATATAGTGGATATGTGGTGATGTTGTTTTGTGACTTGGTTATGCTTGTGGTTATGCTCCATTACAAAAAAAAATCATACTGAAAATCCTTCTTGTAGGATCCTAGGATCGGAATCTGGCGTATGGGCGCTGGGAGCCGAGAATGGGGTACTACGGAGGCTGTCGGCACCGGATTCGGCAATCAGGAATTTTGTGAGCCCATTTTTCTAGTTTGGGGCATGACAATTGTGTTCCACGTTTGATCGTGGTCATTATGAAGGTCAGATCGTTGTTATCATGTGTGATTGGTCGTGTTTATCATCCATATGTGTCGTGGTTGACGTTACGACCCAATGTTGACGATATAGGATAATATGTACATGGTTTGCCTTTGGATTATTAATATTTAACAGGCCACTATGAGTCTAATTTCTTATACTATACAGGTTTATAACAGGTCAACAACTCCACTGTTGAGTCTGGGATAAGCCAGCTCACTAGTGGATCATGGTTTCCAGCCACAATGGGTCGTGGGTGGTTGGTGCATGACCCAATTTGGATGACAAACGCGATCCAATGAGGATCGTGGTCACTGTCATCATTTCGAGTCATTGTTATCGTTTATTGGTCATGGTTATCATGTAATAATTGGTCGTGAATATCGCCCAGAGTAGATCGTGTATGAACAGCAACACACTATGGATGACAGACACGATTCACGAACTAGGTCAATTGTGTAGCTCGACCTTACGTGGACAACAACCACGATCCACGTCACTACATGGATGACAGCATGACTTCACTACATGACGTGTTGAAATACATAAAAAAATAAATAATATGCTTATGTTACAGGAGAAAATCACTTCAGTGAAGAGTAACGAAGAAGAAATTCTGAATCTGAAGGAGCTTCATGCTACGCTAAGGCAAGATATGAATCTACTAAAGGATGAAGCTAATAAGAAAACTATATGTGAAATTGCATCTGGATTGTGGTTTTCAATGGACATTATGTTGTGAATTGCGTAGATGATAGATCATTTTATTACAGCTCAACATCGGCACTTCGCAAGTGTGTGAGGAAGGGACACCACACTGCGATACAGTGGAACCCCACCGAGCTCTACCTGAAAAGGAGAGTCGTCAGGGGTACGTGGATCTGCATCGAGCTCTAACTGAAGTCATAACTGAAGTCGAAGACAACGAGTTGAGAGTTGTCAGAGTACTATCAGATTTACCTATCTGGCTGAAGAGCATCTATGACCTAAAATCATGGGTCGACTCTGAGGTAAGTTTCTAAATATTTACTTTCTTTATTTAATATCGATGTATGAAAATTATATCTCACAACTTTCTTGTTGTGTAGGCCATCGATATATACCTATGCTACCTATCAGTGCATCAGGAAAACAGACCACGAGGTAGACAGGACTGCACATTCGTCCCGTCGTTATTTACAGTAATGTGAATTTGAGGACCATAGTTATCTTTAAAACATCATTAATTATTTATGTTTCTGACCCTTTCCAATATATCAATAGTAAATCATGGAAGTCCAACTTAACGATTTGCAAAAATATGGAGCTGACAACCATAAGGATCGACAGACCATCATCAAGAATGGCACCTTGAATGAAATGCTTATAGAAATAGTCGATGATCAAGGTAAATCAAAGCCTCTATGGAAGTATGAAGTGGTAAGAGCTTATTTTTACTTGCACATATACATGAACTTACATGATATAATTCATTTTGGAAAGGCAACTCTTTTAACTGTTGACATATTTCTTGTGCTTGACAGTTATACATCTCACTCAACGCGAGGGGCCAGCACTGGTTCTTGACTGTTGTTAATATGAAGAAGAGAGATGTCACTTTGTACGATAGCCTGAGTACCGAGTTGAAAGAGAACAACGAGTTGATTGTCGCGCAGATAACGGATGGCTATTGCATATTCTTGATAATGGATCGAAGAACTGGGAGAAGCCATGGAGTTTGAAGACAATCAGTGACAGACCTGGGCAAGACAACTCAGATGATTGTGGCGTATTCATGCTGAAATATATAGACTTCTTGAGCAGCATACGCAAAGTTGACTTCACGAAGGTCTGTGTGTGTGTGTGTGTGTGTATATTCGTCTACATTAAATCTTGATTGCTTTGTCCTTTGATTTAATATTACTTCGTTCTTTTTCCGTAGGAGGACATTCCTAAATTTTGAAAGACAATTGCATACGACTATCTGCAGCTCACGAAGTTAGAAGATGAGGCTGCTCACCCAAAAAAACAAGAAGAGACGATGTGTAGACCACCGAAGAGGGTCAAATATTGATTAATAATTAAATGTTGAATGGATTAGTGTATTTGATGTTTCTTCTACATATTTTCTATTATGGTTTAGTGAATGAGATGGGGCATGGATATGACGACCAATGTATCACGATTAACATCCACAATGGATCGTGATTGGAAACCATCACCAAGTTTGTATGGTAACAATGACCTCGTTCTGTGATTGTGACTTAGATGCACAATGGATCATGCTTGTAGCTAGGTTGGTTGACATCCATAATGGATCGTTGTTGTATGCGGGTGGTTGAACGTGGATGCAAGCACGATCCATATATCGTGATAGCCACGACCCACGTAGCATTAGAATTGCGACCCATGGAAACACGACAAACTCGAATGTTCATGGATGTGACGAACATTGGGTGGTGATGTAATGCATAATGGATAGTTGTTAGAAAACACAATCCATTATGTATGTCAACCACAACCCTGTCGTTGAATCGCGTGGTACACAAAACATAGGACTGTGGTTTTCATCCACGTTGGAACGTGGTTGTCATCCACACTGGATCGTTGTTCACAACTACGACCATGTAGTTGGATCTCGTGGTTGACAAGCACAATGGATCGTTGTTGTGAATATATATGGGATGTAGTTATTATCACGTGGTGAGCTGCCAAAGAGAAGGTAGTTAGTTAGTCCTGTTCTTCAACAACGTTTTTCAGCTGGCTGGGTGTAACGCCCTGAAAATTGGGGGTCGAGCATAAGCTCAACTCTCGAGTTCCAACGTATCACTTATGCAACATAATGAATGATGATTGAATGTTGTCTGTATTAGTGCATTGAACATGAGTGAGATTAAGCCAAAACATATATCATACTCCAGAGACAGTTAAATTGCAAGCGGAAGACTGTGATAGATATAGAGAATATATAAACTGTAGTGAGTCTCCAGAGTGTGATAAGGTTATCAGGTCAATTCATTACAAGTACAATTCTAAAATATACCAAATGTGTAAGGTCCTCTAGTCAACATCCCTGTAACCCCGTCGATCGAGACATGGCTCACATAAAGCCGCTTGAAACTGCATAAAGGAGGAATCCTCCTCATCCTCATAAAAGTCCGGCTCCGCTTCGCAGCATCGCCATCATCTAAAACTCAAACAAGTCTGGTTGGTGTGTACAACACCGTCCTGTAACGTGGGAGTGAGTGATCAACTCAGTGGAACAATAAAGCATAGGTTAACATGTTATCAAAACAGTCAAGCAGTAGTGATAAAGCAGTACAATCAAACACTCCTAACTACTCTTATTAATGCAAGTATGAATGTAGTCATGATGCATGCCCTCACCACACACTCCCTCGTGCGACACCATCTTACGTTCCCGGCAGGCTTGCATTCCTCAGTGCTCAACATCTTCCAGGCACATGCAATGCGATGATGAGCATGATTACCGAGTTGTTATTACTCCATTTTAAACAACATGATTGGGAAACTAAGGTACCTCCCTTGTAACATTCCCAAACATGATCCATTCTAGGGTTGTCAGTCCTAGTTAATCTCATACGATGGTGTGTTTCTAGGTCGCTGCAAAGGCTGTTAGGGCTGTTACACACATTCGTTACACCACTCCCCCATCACCTTTTTAACGGTTCATCACTAAATTGATACAGGCCTAGTTCATACTTTATTCACCACGACAAAACTCGTCGCCTCACCGCAAATTCAGAGTATGCTCGAGGTCACTACAAAGGGCTCGTCACCAATCAGTGTAGGCCGACAGCTCGAATATAGTGTCCCATACCACTATAATCGGCTCACGAGTCTGGTTGCTCAATGGACACTACAGGGAGGCACATGGTCCCAGCGTAGGCCGACAGCTCGACCACGGTGTCCCATACCACCATGTCCGGGTCATGAGTCTTAGCGGATCGAGGTACCATTGTTAAAGGGATTTCACTGGTAAGTTTGGTACCCTAGGTTCAAGCAGTAGCGTCCAAACATGGTGAACATACATTAGACACATCGGGTTGCTTGACGAGTTAGACTAGCACGAGCGTACAGTCAATTGAACGACATGAAGTACATAAGCACTTCGTGTGGCCCAACCACTGTCGCCAACCGAAGTACTACTCGGGTTCGTCAGACACATCCTACGTGGCGAAATGAATCTCAACCACGAATTCAATTCCGTTACCGATTCTCTGGACTATAATCATAGCCCCAAACAAAATCAATCCTTATTCAGAAGCATGTAGAGTAAAACAGAATAAACTAAGTAATTCAAGCATATTATAAAGCATGTTATAAAGCACAATATAAACGGGAAATACAAACACATATATTTCATAAGTGGTTAAATTAAACAAGCAACATTAAGGAAATCATATACATCTCTAAGGTAGCTGAGAATCCTATCTCAACACCCTTATACATTGCAATTTACTAACTACTACTCATTCAGACATTTCAATAAACACTTTAAACTACATACATCAACATACATGACGTATGTTGATCACATAGGTATAAGGTCAAATCCTTTCACTAGGGAGTTGCCCCAATTATAACAGGCGTGCACCCACGACGGATAGTCATGGCAAGTAGGAATCCAAGTTCCATGTTCATTCAGTCATTTCCACAAACACTTGGGTTACACGTTTTAGCATATATAATGTATATTGGCCGTGGCGTGATTTAGGGCAAATCCTTTCGTCAAAGGGGTTTCGCCTATACAACAATCATGTATCCATGACAATCAGTCATGGCGAGCATGAATGCGAATTCTATATTCATTCGGTCATTTTCACAAACACTTAGAATACACTATTTCAACATACATAGTGTATATTAGCAAAACATGTATTAGGGCGAGTCCTTTAGCCAAAAAAGTATTTTACACATATATAATATGTTTATAAAGCAAATAATCATGGCAAACACATTTCCAAAATTTATACGTATACGGTACTTTCTACAAATACCTAGAATATGTAAAATTCCATATTCCATGTCTTTAATCGAAACAGAAAACAGACAACACTTTGTACATGTGCAATTGCATGCAGATCATGAATCTATCATTATCTAATATTGAAAGTGTTGAAAACCATAACCTATACACCTAAAGTCCGCACCTTTTGTCGTAGAATCGTAACGGATTCGATAGGTTTGATAAACCTTTGTATACGGCAGTTTGGCAACCTATAGAACGAAATAGGTTAGATATTTCATAACCTACAACTATCAAAACCCCCAAATAGGTTAGGGTTAGGGTTTCTTACCTAGAAATGACGCCGGAATTGTCGGGAAAGCGATTAGAAGAAAGTGGTTAAGCACGTATAGCAGCAGGGAAGCAAGGCAGGGAGATGCTCCCACTTCTCTCACACTTTCTCTCTCTTTTCTCTCTTTTCCTAGGGTTTTTCTCAAATTCTTATTTCTGAATGAGAGACGGTTTAAAGGTCCTTATATAGCCTAAAACTTCACCGAAATAGACTTCAGGTCAAGGTATACTTAGGTTTTAACCAAAGTGGGTCAGTTTCAGCTCAACGGAGGACTTCTGGTGGGGCCCCTTGAGCCAAAGGTCGGACTTAAGCTCACTAACACTGGATCTAGGTACCATTAAGTTTTTGTTTCGGTCGCTTCCCAGATCACACTTGGCGGACAGTTTCCGTTCAACGGTAGTGGATCTCGATCGGAGATTCCAAGTACATGGACATGTGTATGAAATTTCCCCTGATCCGAGGGTGTATTTGGGTCAGATTCTGATGGTCTGGTTGCTTAATACTGATCCGCAAGCGACATGTGCCAGATTTATTTATTTTGAATTTAATTTAAAATTATTTTCACATTTCTCACACTCCCCGCTCCGAGCTCAAGCGAATAGCGCTAGGACACTATCTGGGTTTGATTTCCGAGATGGTTGTCAAGCCCAGTAAGGTGGTCCTAATTCCTTAACTTCGTGTAAATCGGACTTCCGACGTGTGGTCCAGATCTGATACGAAGTTTCGAGATGCTCCCGAGAGCAGCCGGGTAATGAGATTGACCCTAGATTTTAGGGTAACCTAGCGTCAATGATTCTACAAGTTTTAGGTCTTGCAGATCGTATTTAAAGTGGATCAAGCGGATTTGATAGCTAATCTAGTTTCGCACTTAGTTACTTTGTCTCATTTCTAAAGGATTTGATCCTGAGCGATTTCTGCCTGAGGTGGCACTAGGGTCTTTGTACAGATTTCTAAAGCATTGTTCTTCATCACCTAAACGTTAGGATTCATGCCTAATATGAAAGTACTTAGAGATGTTTAAAGAACGAGGTAGTGAAAGGTGAGATTTGTGAAGGAAATAGGTTAAGAAGCGATTTTAGACTGTGCGATTGAGTTCTGACAAGTTAATAAGGCGTTAGGATCGACCCATTGCCTAAGGACGTCTAATTCTAGATTGGCAAAAATCCGGGATGTTACACTGGGTGCCAGTTGAAATTGTCGTGTTGCCGGAGCTCAGAAATTATCTTCAGAACTTCCTGTGGAAGCAGTTGAGCTTCGTGGAGATCGTTAACGAAAGAGAAGGGATCAACCGTGAAGGAAGAAAGCGAGATGGACTCGTTGCCTTCTTTGAATATCGAGTAAAGCAATAAAAAAAAATGTTAGGTGTTGCGATAAGATAAGGTTTTGATAGTGGTTTTATACATAGTGGATCGTGGTTTTATCCAGTTGGATCGTGGTTGTCATCCAACCTAGGATCGTGGATCGAAGTAAAGAGGAATGGAAACCACAATGCATATAAGACGAGAACCACATAACATATAAATGGGTCATATTTTTTAGGTTATATGGGTCATTTTCTGGTGTTATATGGTAGTTGTTGTCATGTTATGTGGGTCGTGGTTATTACGTTACATTTCCTTAGTTGTCGACAGATTTACTATGGTATGACCAGCATATAAGGTGTAACACGCCACATGAAATCAGCAGACAGCAACGACCCATGTAGGGTAACAAACCTGACCCACATAACATGGCAAGAACGACCAATATAACACATCAACCACAACCCATATAGGCTGGTCACACCACACGAAATAAGAAGACAACCACGACCCATGTCATCTTCACGACCATTCTGCCATTCAAACCACGACCAATATTGACTGATAACCACGATCCTTATAATTTCATAACATTATTAGTGTACACTGCCATGTAAAATTACAAACAAAGACCAATATAACATGAAAATCATGACCAGTATAGCATTAAAATAACAATCCATGACAAGTACAATCCATATAATACATTTACTACCAGAAAAGGAGCTCAGTGATGCACAAGACTCTTCCACTTAACCTTACAAATGGGGTATTATCATCCTCCTCACTCTCATCATCACTAGTTAATAACTACGACCTTCCCTTCGGATTCAGCGCAACCGTTCCCTTCGTATTCACCACGACCCTTCGCAATAAACGCCACATGCAACAGGCAAGCCACGACCCATTTAACATGACAACCACGATAAATGAATCATCGGACTACTTCCTTTCTAGTATGACAACCACGATAGATATAACATGACAACCACGACCATATTCACGGTGACAATCCGAAGAGCAAATCTCTTCAACGGGTACCCAGCCAACGGAAAAACTCTATCGAGAATGTCTTGTTTTAGCCTGATCTAAAACTCTGATGAGAAGGTCAATCTTAAACAAGACATTCTAGCAAGTGTTCTTCAGCTCGCTAGGTCTCGTTGAAGAGACTGTACTTCCTATTGTGTTGTGATTATGGTCCTGATTGTCATGTTATAGCGGTCGTGGTTGTCATGTTGTATGGGAAGCAATTATTATCATGTGGCGCGCTGATTATTAAGGGTCGAAAGAGCTGTGAAGATTGTCTTCAGAACTTCCTATAGAGGCGGTTGAGCTGTAGAAAATTGTCAAATCCCTGCGAAAAGAGACGAAATTACCATTAAAGGAAGGAGGTGATAAGGAATTGATGGCTTCTTCGACTTTCTCCATTATTATGAATGAAAGAGCAAATATAATACATTAATGCGAAAGGTGTTGTAATAAGGTTCAGATTGATTTGTTGAAGAAGTACCGCTCTTATAGGGTGGTCATTCAATGGTCAAGGCGCTGATTTTGAAGGGTCCCGCTGGTTCTGAACAGTCACGTGAATTTTGAAGGATCGTGCTGAGTGCCCAACAGATTGTGGGGAAATAGCGAGTCATCCATTGGTCAAGGCACCGATTCTAAAGGGTCGCACTGATTTTGAACGGTTGCGCGGATTACGAAGGATCGCGCTTGGTGTCCAATGGAGTGCAGGAAAGTAGCGATTCATTCAATGATCAAGGCACCGATTCCGAAGGGTTGGTCGTATGAATTTCGAAGGATCACGCTTGATGCCCGATGGATTGCGGGGAAGTAGCGAGTCATTTAATGGTCAAGGCGTCGATTCTGAGGGTCGCGCTAATTCTGAATGGTTGTACGAATTTCGAAGTATCACGCTTGGTGCCCAACTGAGTGTGGGGAAGTAGCAATTCATTCAATGGTCAAGGCGTCGATTTTGAAGGGTCGCGCTGATTCTGAACGGTTGCGCAGATTCTGAAGGATCGGGCTCGGTGCCCAACAGAGTGTGGGGAAGTAGCGATTCATTCAATGATCAAGGTGCCGATTTCGAAGGGTTGCGCTGATTCTGAACGGTCGCACGGATTCATAATGATCGTGCTCGTTGCCCAACAGATTGTGGGGAAGTAGCGAGTTAATGTCCTCTCCTGAAAAAGTAGAATGTGGCGTTATTTCGGAGGATCGCACTCATTTTGTAGGAAATGGTCGTGGATATGAATAGTAATTGGTCGTGGTTATCTTCCATGTTAGATCGTGATTCACATGCACATTGGATTGCATTTTTTATCCACGTTAGATCGTGGTTATCATCTAACGCTGGGTCGTGGATCGTTGAAAAAAGAGATGGCAACGATGACCCATATGACATTCTAATCATGACCAATATAACACGAGAACCACGAACCATGTTATATGGGTCGTGGTTGTTACTTTATATGTGTCGTGGTTTTATGTTATAGAATCCAATGCAATTTGTTAGTGATACAACATGACCCTTCGGAATCCGCGCGACCCTTCAGATTCAGCGCGACCCTTCGGAATCAGCGCATTGACCATTGAATGACTAGTCAATAAAAGTGGTACTTGGGCTTCATATTACAAGCCAATCTGAACCAGAATCCTTATTTAGCATCACCTTATGCATCCATGACTTCTTTGCTCTTTCATTCAAAACAATGGAGGAGATATTTGAAGAAGCCATTGAGTCTCTCTCATGTTCTTCCTTTATTAGTGATCCCTTCTCTTTCCTCAGGGATGTTGACGATCTTCCAGAAAATCAACTGCCTCCACAAATAGTTCAGAAGACAACTTCTGAACTCTGGCTACTCGACAATTTCAACGGGCACCCAACCAGCGGAAAAACATTTTTGAAGAGTAGTTCTCTGCAATGACATTGGAATACTTACCTTTTCTTCTACTTTCCTTCTGTGTCGCAGCAGCGCTACACTTTAAAATCAGCGCGCCGCATGATAAATTTTATCATTATGCCCTGAACATTGATAGGGTCGGGGCTTGTATGCTGAATGTGCTGCCGATTCCAAAGGGTCGCACTGAATACGAAGTGAAAGGAATAAAGTATGATAATATCCCCATTTGCAAACTTAAATGGAAGAAACTTGTAGAGTCTTGCGCATCACTAAGCTTCTCTTCTGGCAGTTACTGTGTTAAATAGGTCGTGGTTGCAATTTTGTAAGGTCGCATTTTTCATGTTATATGGGTCGTGATTGTAATGATATATGGTTTGTAGTTACCATGTTATATGGATCGTGGTTATCATGTTTTCTTGATCGTAGTTGTGATTTTTAATGTGTTTTCATCCTTTCTCTACAAAACCATTTGTACTGATTCATCCACCTTGTGGTTTTTAATGTCGTGTTCGCGCTCCATCTGAAGGGACGGGTCCTGGATATGACGAAGAATTTGACGTGGTTATCTACACGTTGGATCATGTTTCACATGCACAATGGATCATGGTTTTTATCCACTTTGCATCGTAGTTGTCATCCAACGCTGGATCGTGGACTGTTGGAAAGAGGAGTGGCAACCACGGCCCATATAACATTCTAACAACGATAAATATAACACGATAACCATGAACCAAGTTATATGGACCTTCTCAGCAATGTTTGTCAACTCCCTGGGTTCCCGTTGAAGCGACCCATTATTCATATTGTATTGTAATAATGGTCATGGTTGTCATGTTATATGGGCCATGGTTCTTACTTTATATGTGTCATGGGTTTATGTTATGACATTATCGACCCATATGGCATAACAACCGTGATCCATATAACAAAACAACCACGACCACTATAACCTAACAGCCACAACCGCCATAGTCTTCTTAGGAAATCACATTAATGTCGCTTCCTTCACACATTCCGTTGGGAACCAGCGACCGTTCAGAATCATGCGTGTCCCTTTGACCATTAAATGACAAGACATAGATGTGGTAATTGGGTTTCGAACCATTTTGAACCGGAAACCGTACCGATCGTGGTTCACACGCACATCAGATCATTTTTTTTAACCACGTTGCATCATGGGTTTCATCCAACGATTGATCGTGGATCGTTGGAAGAAGGAATGGCAACCACGACCCATATAACTTTATAACAACGACCAATATATCACGAGAACCATGATGCATGCTATATGGATCGTGGTTGTTACTTTATATGTGTCGTCTTCTATGTTATGACACCCCCGATTCATATAACGTGACAACCACGATCCATATTACATAACAACAACGACCTTGTAAGAAAATAGCCACATCCGCCACAGTCATTTCAGGATGTCGTATTAATGTCGCTTCCTCCACGTAACCCGTTGGGAACCGAGTGCAACCCTTCAAAATCCGTGAGACAGTTCAAAAAATTTGCGACCCTTCGGAATCGGCCCATCGATCATTGAATGACCAACCTATAAAAGTGGTACTTGGGTTTCTTAGAGCTTAAAAAAATAAACACGACCCATTTGTATAGTATGGTTCGGGGTATACGTGAAGCATTGGTTGTAGTTGATATGGGTTGTATTTGTCATGTTAAAATTATCGTGGTTCACAGTTGTATTAATGTCGTTTCATCCATGCAATCCCTCGGGAACACAGCGTGAGCATTCGGAATCCATGCGACCGTTCAGATTCAGCGCAACTCTATGGAATCAGTGTCTTGACCATTGAATGACCAGCCTATAAAAGTGGTGCTTGAGCTTCATGTTACTTCCACAAGCTAATCCGAACTAGAATCCTTATTTACCATCACCATACACATCTATGGACTTCTTTGCACTTTCATTCAAAATAATGGAGGAGGTATTCAAAGAAGCCATTGAGTCCCTTTCGCATTCTTCCTTTATTAGTGATCCCTTCTCTTTCCTCAGGAATGTTGACGACCTTCCAGTAGCTCAATGGCCTTCACAGAAAGTTCCGAAGACAATTTTCTAACTCCAGCAACTCGACAATTTCAACGGGCACCCAGCCAGCGGAAAAACATTGTTGAAGATTAGTTCTTTGCAATGACATGGGACTACTTACCTTCTCTTCTACTTAGCTTCTCCTTAGAATCAGCACGACCATTTCAAATCAGCGCGCCGCATGATAAACTTTATTATGGTGCCCTGAACATCGAGTGGGTCGTGGCTTGCATGCTGCATGTGGCACTAATTCCGAAGGGTCGCATTGAATCCGAAGTAGAAGGAATAATAAAGTATGATGATATCCCCATTTGTAAACATAAGTGGAAGAAACTTGCAGAGTCTTGCGCATCACTGAGCTTCTCTTCTGGCACTTTCTATGTTAAATAGGTCGTAGTTACAATTTTGTAAGGGTCGCGGTTTTCATGTTATATTGGTCGTGAATGTAACGTTGTATGGTTTTTATTTTCCATGTTATATGGATCATGGTTGTCTCATTTTCTTAATCGTGCTTGTAGTTTTTAACGTGTCGTCTTCCTGTTCTACCAAACCATTTGAACCGATTCATCCACCTTGTCGGCTATCTTGTTGTGGCACCAAAAACGTTGTTGCTTGGGCAGTACCCACTTTTATCTACCCTGTCTCTACCTATTAATAACTACGATACATATATACACAACCATAACCTAAATATTTTATGGTTTTTATGTCATGTCTGTCGGGGTTGTTACGTTACATGGGTCGTGGGAGAAGTACCGCTCTTATAGGGTAGTCATTCAATGGTCGTGCGGATTCCGAAGGATCGCACTCGAAGCCCAAGGGATTACAGGAAGTAACGAGTTTTAATATCCTCTCCTGATAAAGCAGAGCGTGTGGCGCTATTTCCAGAGGATCACGCTCAATCTTAAGGGACGGGTCGGGATATGACTGAGAATTTGTCGTGGTTATCTACACATTGGATCATGGTTCACATGCACACTGGATTGTGATTTTTATCCACGTTGCATCATTGTTGTGATCTAACGCGGGATCATGGACCGTTGAAAAAAGATATGACAACCACGACCCATATAACATTCTAACAATGACCAATATAACACGAGAATCACGACCCTTGTTATATGGACCTTCTCAACAGTGTTTGTCAACTCGCTGGGTTCCTGTTGAAGCAACCCATTATTCATATTATACTATAATAATGGTCGTGGTTGTCATGTTATATGGGTTGTGGTTGTTTTTTATATGTGTCGTAATTATATGTTATGACACAATCGACCCATATACGTAACAACCGCGATCCATATAACATAACAACCACGACGCCTATAACGTAACAGCCATAAACGCCAGTCTTTTCAGGAAATCGCGTTAATGTCGCTTCCTCCACGTAATCCGTTGGGAACCAGCGACCGTTCAGAATCATGCGTGACCCTTCGGAATCAGAGCCTTGACCATTGAATGATAAGACATAGATGTGGTAATTGGGTTTCAAGCCAATTTAGACCAGAAACCAAACAGATCGTGGTTCACATGCACACTGGATCATGGTTTTTATCCACGTTGCATCGTCGGTGGCAACCACAACCCATATAACATTATAACAACAACCATTATAACGTGAGAAACACGAACCATGTTTTATGGATCATGGTTGTTACTTTATATGTATTGTGTTTTATGTTGTGACATCCATGACTCATATAACATAACAACCACGATCCATATAACATAACAATAATGACCTTGTAACAAAGTAGCCACAACCGCCATAGTCATTTCAGGAAGTCGTATTAATGTCGTTTCCTCCACACAATCCGTTGGGAACCGAGCGCGACCCTTCGGAATCCCTGCGACCGTTCAGAAAATGCACGACCCTTCGGAATTGGCATGTTGATCCATCTATCTGACCAACCTATAAAAGTGGTACTTGGGTTTCAAGAATCCTTTTAAAAAATCATAAAGGAGATATTCAAAGAAGGCATCGAGTCTTTTTGGCGTTCTTCATTTACGTGTGATCCCTTCCCTTTCCTCAGGGATGTTTATGATCTTCCTGATGCTCAACGGCCTCCATAGGAAGTTCTAAAGACATCATCCAAACTCCGGCATCTCGACAATATCAACGGGCACCCAACCAGCAGAAAAGAAACCATTTCCTTTAGAGATATGTAGAGAGATAAATGAAAGTTTCACTGTATAAAATTCTTCATTGGATTTAGAAAGTGAGCGACTAAAGGTGGAGCTTCCATACACTTCTTGCTCACAAGATAATTTCTCAGCCAAGCTTTCTATAAATACGATGTCGGGGGAGGAAATTGTACCAGAAACAGACATTGGATTGGAAAGTGAGCGAGGCAACCTAGAACATACAGGTCTTGGTTTCATGTTATATGTGTTGTAGTTCTCACGTATCGTGGTTATCATGTTATAGGGGTTGTGGTTCTCACCTAATTTCCTACGTTACTGTCCTATGAATGAGTAGTGTAATATATATTAAATTTACCTCTGTTACTGTCGTATGTATGTGCACGTTACATTTGTTGATTTGTATAGTATGGTTCGGGGTATACGTGAAGCATTGGTCGTGGTCGATATGGGTCGTGGTTGTCATGGTAAAATTGTCATGGTTCACAATTGTAATGGATTGTGGTTGTCATCTATGTTGGGTCGTTGTTGACAACCACAACCTTAAGAGAAGCAACCACTATCGTGGTTGTCATGCTATACGGTTCGTTATTGTGATCTACGTTGGCATAACCACGACCCATATAGCATTACTACCATGATTCACAGCCACGACCCACATGAGATGTGAGCAACGATATATTGTGCATGTCAACCACGAACCATATTTGCATAACTACCACGATCGTGATTGTCATGATATACATATCGTTGTAGTCATATACATTGGGTCGTGGTTCACAGCCACTACCCACATGACGTGGATCATGTTACACTGTGTCTGTCAACTACAATCCATTAGGCAAACCAACAACGATCGAATTTGAGCCAAGTTCGAGCAGGTTTTCGAGCCGAGTAACGAGTTACGAGTTCGAGCTTTGAGCCGAGTTCGAGTTATAAATTGAGACTCATTTGAACATTGGTGGGGGGAGATGCATGTATCCTAAATTTCATTTAAATAATAGTCATTTGTATAACATCATAAGAAAAATCACCTTAGATTTATCGAAGATGGATTGTGGAAGATAACCACGACCCATTATTTGTCGTATCCACAACCATTTCCCTTCGGATTCAGTGCACCCTCGGGAAACAGCGCCACATTCTTCTTTTTTCACAAAATCACATTAAACGTATATATCAGATGAATCAACTTCCCATAAATAACTACAATCCATTGTTCATAGTAAACACGATCCAAATTGCATGACAACCATGATCAATTGTGCATGTGAGACGCGATCACATGATAGGGCCGTGGTTGTCATATAAGAGTGGTACTTGGGTTTCAAATTATCCTTCGTAGGCCAATTCTAAACCAGAAACCTTATTGCAAGGCCCAACCCGTTTGGGTCATAGTCGTCATGTTATTTGGGTCATGGTTGTTACGTTAGACGGGTCGTGCTTGTCCGCTGATATGGAGCGTGGTTCTCATGCTACATAGATCGTGGTTTCCACGTTATATGGATCGTGGTTGGCAACCACTTTGTACAACCTGTGTATAGTATTGATCCATTGTTCATCAAGACCACGATCCAATGTGCATGCGAACCACAATCATTTGTGGATGACAACCACGATCCATTGTTCGTCATATCATCCACCCATTCGGAAACAACGTCGTATCCCTTTTCAGGAAATTGCATTCATTTCGCTATTTCACCGTAATCTCGAAAAACAGTATTTCTAACATCGAAAAACCAATAGTCGCATGACATCCTACTCACATTAACCACTCGTTCACAAGCCTATAAAAGTTGTACTTGGTTTCAATTACTTTCTTTAATGACGTTACTTTCATTAATCCCTTTGGAATCAGCACGACCCTTCAGAATGTTTGACTAGCCTATAAAAGTGGTACTTTGGTTTCAAATTTTCACAAGCCAATCCGAACCAGAATCCATATTGCAACACCTTAAGCATTCATGGATTTCTTTGCTCTTTCAATCAAAATAGTGGAGAAGATATTCGAAGAAGGCATCGAGTCCTTCTCGCGTTCATCCTTTATGAGAGATCCCTTCCCTTTCCTCAGGGACGTTCACCATCTTCCTGAAGATCAATGGCCTCCACAAGAAATTCTGAAGACAATTTCAAAACTCCGGCAACTCATAGAGAATTTTCTGCGGCGGATAGAGAAATTGAGCGGTATCATTCTGCTTGGTCTCGCGATTAGGACTTTAACGAGAAAATGCTACACTAGATCGAGAGGTACGATGCGGCAAAGAAAGCAAAAGTTAGGGCCGCTAAAAGATTTGAAGAGCTCAAATTGACCCACCTGTAGCTCCCATCCAGTCACTATTCTTCTTCCTTGTCCTGTTATTCTTGTAATTAAATGAAAGTTCACTTGTTCATTTTATAGTCATCTTGTGGAGTTCACGAATAATGTGATTTTTGGGTGCAGTAGAATGTCATGTATGGACAACCAGGATCCATAAGGGTCGTAGTTTTCAGGTTATATGGGTCGTGATTGTAATGCTATGTGGTTTGTAGTTGCAATGTTAAAAACGGTATTTCTAACATCGAAAAACCAATAGTCGCACGACATCCTACTGACATTAACTACTCGATTGTCAAATTCAAAGTTGAACAAAGTGATAAAATATATAAAATGAATAATTTATGATTAAAAAACTTCCATAATTACATATTTACATTGCTCAAGCTGACAATTTATAACTAATAACCTCCATAAGAGGAGTGCCTTCCTATATTGTCATCTGATCTATCAGAATTGCTATCAATTTTTTCATATAAATATTAGTTCACTTACTCTGAGTCAGAAGGTGAAGAGATATTTCTTTCGTGCTCTTTTACACTTTGAACTAGAATTTTTAAACTTTCTTTATGTGAAGAATTGTATGTAGTACCCAATGCCTATAAAATTCACCAAGACAGGTCAGGAATTTGAATTTGTTACTCTTTTTCTTCTTCTTGTTTGACGTACTTGATCCGGCTTCAACATCGTGTTGTCTTTGACTCGAATATCAATAAAGTCTAGGAACTTCTTCCATTCTGAGTTTTAAGGCGAATTGGAATTGTTCTTCCTCCAAAGCTTTTAATCTAGCATCCTCCTCTGCATCTTTTGTGGATGTCATTCGTGTACTAGATCTAGAAGCAGATGGTTTGGATGGAGTGGAAGGTTTTCTATTCGAATCTAACAGAGCTTGAAAAAGATTTCGGACATCCTTGGGGGCATTGGGGTATGGTTTTGCATCACCACCTCGACATGATAAGTGTAACCGAAACCGATCAGTATTGTTCACAAACTTGCACCACACAAACCACACTTAATCTTTGTTTTTCCAGACCTTGGTGGTGATTCAACTAGGGAAGCGTAGTCCCAAATGTCTGACGATGGGTAAGATGACGACATATCTACACTCAGTTTTTAACAATAAAAAAATCAGAATATTGATAAATAATTACAACAACGATATTGTGGTTGTTATTGTGATCTATGTTGGCATAACCACGACCTATATAGCATTACTACCATGATTCATAGCCACGGCCCACAGAAGATGGGACAACACCCAAATGCTCTAGATGCAAATGAATAGGTCACAATCGGCGTCGATGCACTTTTGTCCCTGCTGGCTGAGGTCAAGGCTGATGATGACTTAATATGTTTGTTTATATTTTACATTGTTTGCGATAATGTCATCTGAACTGTAATATATATAATTCATGGTACATGAAACTTGGAGCGTGTTAACCACGATCCACGAATTATTGTGCATTTGAACCATGACCTATAGAGGAAACAGTGAGCTTAACAACGGGTCGTGTCACTCATGATAGGTGGACCGTGGTTGTCATGTTCTATGGGTCGTGTTCTCATAAGATCGTGGTTGTTTGCGACGATACAACATGGACGGCAACCACAAACAATTACAACTGCCAACCACGACCAATTTAACATGACAACGACGACCCAGATCAGCTACTACCATTGCTTCACATATAACACGACCAAAATAAAATGACAACAACGACCTATGTATCAATCCATTTCAGGATCCATGTATCATGACAACCAAGACCTATCCAATGACAGTCACGACCCATGTTTCATGTCAAACACGACCCAACGTAGATGATAATCACAGGCCTTTATGCATCTGAGCCACGAACAAAAAGATGGAAATAATGTACATAACAATATGTCGTAGTTTTCATGATATAATGATCGTGGTTGTAAATGAATAGTGAAAAAAATCAGTGCAAGAAACTAAGATCTTACCATATAAAATGACAACTACGATCAATGCTTCATATCAACTACAAACCATATTACACGATAACCACGTTCAGTATAAGAAGACAACCACAACCATCTGATACTTACATTCAGGATCCAAATTTCATCACAACCAAGACATATACAACGTTACAACAACGACCCATATCAAATGTCACCGAGATCCACGAAACTTTGATCAATAGTCGGTCGTGACTGTCTCTTGTGTTGTGTCGTGGTTATGATGAATAGTGGATCGTTGTTGTCAAATGATAACAATGACCCATATGTCGTGATAGTCACGACCCACTATTCATGTGACACACGACCCATGTCATCTTCACGACCAATCTGCCATGCAAACCACGACCAAACCTCGATGGGTGCCTGTTGAAGATAATTGTAAATGGTGAGATAGCCACGACTGATCTAACATGACAAATGCATCCCATATTACATTACAAACCATGACCCATATAACATGAAAATCACGATCCATTGTAAGACACCCACTACCAATTTAACATGACCAATACGACCATAATCACATTTACAATGGGAAGAAGATCTCTCTTCAGCTGGTAACCAGCGATGTAGAAAACCCCTGTAGATGATGACTTGTTTTAGCCCAAACAAAAAATCTATTGAGAAGGTCAGGCTTAAATAAGACATACTCACAAGTGTTTTTAAGCAGAGCTCCCAGGGTCCCGATGAAGTGACTGATCATGATCTAGCTGTCAAGTCACAGGGTCATGGTTGTCATGCTGTATGGGGAGTATTTATTATACGCGCGATGATCCGGAAGAAGCGTAAGAGCTGCCAAAGACAAGGTAGAAGGAAATGGAGTAGCTAACATTTTTTCGCTGGTTGGGTGCCCGTTGAAATTGTCAAGTTGGCAGAGTTTGGAAGTTGTCTTCAGAACTTCCAGTGGAGGCCGTTGAGCTTCAGGAAGATCGTGAACGTCCCTGAGGAAGGGGAAGGGATCACAAATAAAGGAAGAACGCGATAGGAGCTCTATTGTTTCTTCGCATATCTGCTCCATTATTTTGAATGAAAGGGCCAATAAATGCATGAATTGGCTTGTGGAAGTATCACCAAAGTACCACTCTTATAGACCGGCCATTCAATGGTCAAGGCGCCGATTCCGAAGGGTCGCGTAGATTCAGTACGGTTGGATGGATAACGAAGGGTCACGCTCGATGCCCAATGGATTACAGGGAAGTAGCTACTTTAATGTGGTTTTGTGAAGTAGAAGAATGTGGTGTTGTTTCCTGAGGGTCACGCTGAATTCCAAGGGAATGGTCATGGATGGGACGAACAAAGGGTCGTGGTTGTCTTCCACAATGGATCGTGGGTGGGAATCACAACCCAATGTGTATGACAACAACGATTGTTCCGTGTGATCGTGGTTCGCTTGAACATTGGGTGTGATTGTGTTACATGGATCGTGATTGTTAGAAGAACACCTGAAATTAAACGGAAGATAATGAGGGATGGAATGGAGACGTTTAACTTGAATATCAATGAGTGGTGGATTGCTTGGGTCGTGGGTTTTATGTTATAAGCCTCGTGATTTTTCATGTTATATGGGTCGTGTATTGCTTGGGACGTAGTCCCATGTTACATGGAACATGTTTGTCATGTTATGTGGGTCCTGATTGTAATGTTACATGGGTCGTATTTGCCATGTTGTACGAATCGTGTTTGTCATATTGCCTGGATCGCTATTATTGTTTCAACATGTACAGCAGGGCATGGATTATGTATGCTATGGACGAAACACATAAGCACCGAGTCGTCTATGAGCCATGTCGTGTACACATATCATGCAGGTTTTTCACGGGACCAGACTAGGGCCATGGTTGTGAACAAAGAACCAACGTGGACAATAACCACCATCCAATGTGGACAACAACCACAATCTAACATGCATGTGAACAACGGGATTAGATCACGTGACAGTTTCGTGGTTGTCATACAGACTGTGTCGTTGTTGTTATGGACGGTGGTTTTCGTTTTAGACGGGTCGTGGTTATGATGTTAGACGGATCGTGGTTGTAAGATGATATGTGTCATGGTTCTGATGTTACAGAGGTCATGGTTGTTACGATATATGGATCTTGTTCGGCATCCACGTTCAACCACCCATATACAACAACGATCCATTGTGCATGTCAACCAACGTGGCAGACAGCCATGACCCTAAGTGCAATACAACTTTGAATTGTTCACGAACAATTACGACCCATCTCATTCACCAACCCATTATAGACGATAATAAGCAGAAGAAACATCGAATGCACCAATCCATTCATCATTCAATGTCAAATCAGTGTTTGACTTTCTTCGCTGGTGTACCCGATGCCTCTTATGTCAACCACGATCCATTATGCAACAAACCACGATCACGATCATGATCGTGGTTATCATAACATACATATCATTGATGACATCTACATTGAGGCGTGATTCACAGCCACGACCCACATAACATGTGGGCCACAATACACTAAACATGTCAACCACGATCCATTCGGTGTTGATTGTCATGCTATACATTTCGTTATAGTCATATGCATTGGGTCGTGGTTCACACACACGACCCACATAACATAATAACCACCATACACGTCCTTGTCAACCATTACCTTGCTTTTGCACTGAGATGCACTGAACTTGTACATGTGCTCGCCGAGTGGCGATGGAGGGGCCCAGCAAAGAAGATTCAAAACCAGTAAAAAGGAAAACAAAGATTAGGTATAAAAAGTGAAGGGGTCCCAGAGAAGAAGCTCCAAGATATAGTCGGTGATTCGTATGGGGACAGCTTGTTGATGTTCTGCGTTTGAAAACGTAAACGTCCGTAAAAGCGTCTTTAAGCGTCCAAGATATAGTTAATGTTCCGTAAGTCACATCGAACTGCAGATATTCTCTTATCCGTACCATCCATTTAATTTATAACATCAAGAAACCTAAACAATGGTCAAAATATTCGAATCCAATGGATCACAATAGTTCAACCAATAGTTTCCGTAAAAGCCGGTAATTTGTCATCTTTACGCAGTGTGGGACACTGATGGCTCGATACGTGTCACAAAAATTTTTTTCGAAGGAATCCATCATTCATGAACAATTCTAATGGATTAGATTCGATTTATGATGGGCCCATAGACTTGAACCAGATGATCGACGATTGATCTTCTGCGTTTGGAACCATGAACGAACTTCCCGCCTTTAGCACGCCATAATGTATGTACATGCGACATATTCGGTACAAACTAAGATATATGGGGTCCACAGTGATATATATGTCATCTAAACTGACCATCGTATGTAATGAACGTGTATAAAGGCATAATATAAAAATAAGTTTGATCAGGCGGATGTATGGCCCACGTAGTTCTCAACACCTTATAACCGTTTATTTCAGTGTAATCAACTATGCTTGTAAGGTTCAATTTTTTGGATAAAGATTAGTACATACTCTAACAACTAACAATCGGTGTAGATTGAAAATTTACATAAGATCTGTCCCATAGCCGTGAGATAATCAAAATCTTATAAGACATACAAGCATAGTACAAATACAGCATCGACCTCACCTTTCATCGTTACCTCTGTTTATGTGTCGAGGGCATACTGGTTCATAAAATTCGAATACAACGATCCATAACTGCAGTGATCCATATACAATGAAAACCACGATATATATGTCATGTCAACTATGACACATCGAACATTAACACCACGACCCGTATAACATAATAACCACGATACCGAGTTGTGGGCCAAGGACTTAGGCTTCAAACAAGATATGGTGAGGGCTTTCGTTGTCACAACTTGCTCAAAGTCATCTCTACCTTGCACAATGACAAACACAACCCTTTGTAGATGACAACCACGATCTTTCACATTGGTAAGACATGACCTAGGCAAAGGATCGTTGTTGACTCTCTGTTTTTTTATCGTGGTTTTCATGTAAAATGGATTGTGGTTGTTATGATATATGGATCATGGTTGTCAACGTTACATAGGTCATGGTGTCAGTTGCTATGGGTCGTGGTTTACATATTTTATGGATAGTTGTTCTCGTATTTTACGGATCGTTGTTGTCATGCTATAATGTAACGTCTCGAAAAAATCCGTACAAAGACCCGAGTATCACCTCAGGCAGAAATCACTAGGGACTGAATTTTGTAGGAATTAAACGAAAATTAATTAAGTACTAAACTAAATAATCAGTGGAATTAGCTTGGACCACTATCTATATGAACTGCAAGACCCAAAATCACTAAAATCGCTAACTCAACATTACCTAAAAACATAGGAGCAATCTTAAAACCCAGTTGCTCTCGGGAGTGCATTGAAACTTCGTATCGGATATGGACCGCACGTCGAAAGTCCAATTACCGTGAAACTATAAGGTAATGACCGCCTTATTGGGCTTGACAACCATCATGAGAATTGAGCCCAAATAGTATCCAGAAACGCACAACTTGAGCCTTAAGCGAAGTGTGTAAGAACGCGAATATCATTAGAAAATGAACTAGAACTTAAGTGAATTAGACTGTTCGCTTGCGAGCAAAATTGAAGACTTTAGACCATCAAGTGAATTGGACCGTTCGCTTGTGAGCAAAATTGAAGACTTTAGACCATCAGATTCTGACCAAACTTCACCTATGGATCAGGGAAATTTTCCTGCTCTTATCCGTATACTTGTGCCCCTGATCGAGTAACAACGACCGTTGATCTGATACGGGTCCTCTACGGTCGATCCACTGATTCGATCGTACCAAAATCATAACCTGGCCTAGATCCATTGTCAAGAAACTTACTCCATGACATAGACAAGTAATGGACCTCCAGTTGAGCCCCATTTGTTAGAAACAGTCGCCCTTTGGCTATAACCTAAGTATACCATGGCCCTGGGGCCATTTACATCACTTCTGAGCCTATATGAGGCCCTTAAACCACCACCCCTCTCTCATACTAATTTCTCAAAATCTAGGTGACAGAAGAGAGAAAAGAGGAGAAAAGAGTGAGGAGTAGAGTGAGAGTTCATGTAACGCCCTGAAAATCGGGGGTCGAGCATAAACTCAACTCCCAAGTTCCAGAACATCACTTATGCAACAAAATGAATGATGATTGAATGTTGACTGTATTCGTGCATTGAACATGAGTGAGATTAAGCCAAAACAGCATATCATACTCCAGAGGCAGTTAAGTTTGCAAGCGGAAGACTGTGATAGATAGATAAAATATACAACTTATGATGAGTCTCCAGAGTGTGATAACATTACCAGGTTAAATAAATACAAGTGCAGTTCTAAAATGTACCAAATGTGAGGAAGTGTAATGCCTCCTATCCCATGTACCATAGCCCCGTCAATACAATATCAGGTCTTCATTGACCTGTCAGAGAGATACAGATAGGAGAATTCCTCCTATCACCATAGAAGTAGTCCGGCTCTGCTTCACAAGCATCGCCACCACCTGAAACTCAACAAATCTGGTTGGTGTGTACAACACCGTCCCGTAACGTGGGAGTGAGTGATCAACTCAGTGGAACAGTAAAGCATAGGTTAACATGTTATCAATTCAATCAAGCAGTAATGATAAAGCAGTACAAATCAAACATTTCTAACTACTCTTGTTAAGTGCGAAAATGAAATGACATGATGCTGTATGCCCTTGCCAAACCACCCTCAAGCGACATCATCTTACGTTCGCGAATGCTTACTCCCTCAGTGCGCCACATCTACAAAGCACATGCGGTGCGATGATGCTCATGATTACTAAGTTTTTATTAGTCCATTTCAAACAGCAGTATTGGGAAACTAAGGTACCTCCCTTGTATCATTCCCAAACATGATCCATTCTAGGGTCGTCAATCCTAGTTAATCTCATACGATATTATGGTTTGAGAAGCATAGTGAAGGCATCGCAAAGGGCTCGTCACCCGTCAGCGCGGATACAGATCTCACCGTATGCGGCTCAATTGCTGGCCGTCAGCTCGAGTACAGGTCTCACCGTACTCGGCTCAATCACTAGCCGTCAGCTCAAGTACAGGTCTCACCGTACTCGGCTCAACTCACACTCTGGTTGCTGTGAAAGACTCGTCGCCAATCACAGACCCTTGGAGTGTACTCGATGATACCACGGAGGACTCGTCGCCCGTCAGCACGAGCACAGATCTCACCGTACTCGGCTCTCGCCGAAGTATCGACAGCTCGAATACAGTGTCCCATACCACCGTATTCGGCTCACGAGTTAGTTGCGCAATGGTCACTACGGGGAGGCACAAGGCCCCAGCGTAGGCCGACAGCTCGACCACGGTGTCCCATACCACCATGCTCGGCTCATGCGTCTTAGCGGATCGAGGTACCATGGTTAAAAGGGGGTTTCACTGGTAAGTTTGGTACCCTAGGTTCAAGCAGTCAGAGTAGCGTCCAAACAGGGTGAACATGCATAAGGCAGATCGGGTTACTTGACGAGCTCGACTAGCACGATCGCCCGTTGAGCTGCACGACATGAAGTGCATAAACAACTTCGTGTGGCCTAGCCACTGCCGACAGGCAACGCACGACTCGAATTCGTCGAACACATCCCACGTGGCAAATGAATCTCAGCCACGAGTTCAATCTCGTTACCAATTGCCTGGACTATAATCATAGCCCCAAACACAATCAATCACAGAGATATAAAGCAGTAATGGATCAGGATTCAAATCATACAATCAGTCTGGTATTATCCGTTTAGGGCTGTCAGGGCTGTTGCACGCACTCGTTGCTCCGCTCCCCCATCACCCATGACGGATCATACAATGTAAATATAAATTTAAACATATGCATTATATAGTTAAAATCATAAAGCAGTTAAGCATGTTATGAATCACAACACAAGCATGAGTTTGTACATGTTCAATTCCTAATCACACAACTATCAAAGGAGATCATACACATAGTTAAAAGAGGTTGAGAATCATATCTCAACACCCTTATACTTTACAATTTGCTAACTACTACTCATTCAGACATTTCAAGAAACACTTAAACAAACATACATCAACATACACGACATATGTCGATCACATAGGCATTAGGCCAAATCCTTTCACTAGGGAGTTGCCCCAATCATAACACGCGTACACCCACGACGGATAGTCATGGCAAGCAGGAACCCAAGCTCCATATTCAATCGGCTATTTCCACAAACACTTGGGCCACACATTTTAGCCTATATAGTGTATATTGGCCGTGGCGTGATTTAGGGCAAATCCTTTCGTCAAAGGGGTATCGCCAATACATCAATCATGAATCCATGACAACGAATCATGGCAAGCACGAATGAGAATTCTATACTCATTCAGTCATTTTCACAAACACTTAAAATACACTATTACAACATACATGACGTATGTTAGCAAAATACGTGTTAGGGCTGTCCCTTCGCCACGTGAGTATTTTACCCATGTATCTCACAATCATACAGCAAATAATCATTACAATTGCATTTCCAAAATCTGCACGTATGCGGGATTTCTAGAATACGCAATTTCAACATACATGACATTTACACATGAACATGTATTTTCGCGATCTCTTTCACCAAACTAGCATTTTATCCACACATGATATAATCAAACATTAAATAAACATGTCAAACATTTTCTCAACAAAAATACGTATACGGTATTCTACGTATATCAAGAGTATGTAAAATTCCATAATCTTTATCGCTAATCGAAACAGGAAACGGAAAGCACTTGTACATGTGCATTTGCATGCAGATCATGAATCTATCATTATCTGACATTGAAAGCGTTGAAAACCCTAACCTATACACCTAAAGTCCGCACCTTTTGTCGTAGAATCGTAACGGAGTTGATAGGTTCGCTAAGCTTCCGTATACGGGAGTTTGGCAACCTAGAGAACGAAATAGGTTAGCTATTTCACAACCTACAACAGTCTAAACCCCAAAACAGATTAGGGTTAGGGTTTCTTACCTAGAAACGGGGCTGGAATCGCCGGAAAAGCGATGAGAAAGGGATGGTGCAGCCCGTGTGGTGGCAGGGAACGACGGCAGGGAGGTTCTCCCACTTCTCCCTCACTTTCCCTCTCTCAAATCCAAATTCGTATGGCTGAAATGGGAGAGGGTTTAAGGTCCTTATATAGCCTCAAAACTCACCGAAATAGACTCCTGTTCAAAGGTTACTGCTAATATAGGTATTTCGTCACTTTTCCAGCTCAAAAGAGAGGTTCTGGTGGCCCTCCTTGAGCCAAACGTCAGACTTAAGCTCACCACACATGGATCTATGAGGGATTACGGTTTCGACTCGATCGGATTCCCAGATCGCACGTGGCGGGCCACTTTCAGTTCAACGGTCAGTGGGCCACGATCCGAAATTCCAAGTACATGTAAATGTTCTTGAAATTTTTCCTGATCCGAGGGTGTAATTTGGTTTGATTCTGACGATCTGATTGCTTAATACTGATGCGTAAGCGAATGGTGCCAGATCACTATTCCAGATATTTTAATTTCAAAGGGAATAGTGTTTTTCACACTCCCTCGCTCCGGATCGAAACGAATGGCCGTGGGACATCGGCTGGATCTGAATTTTGAGATGATTGTCAAGCCCAGTGAGGCGGCGGGTCCTAGTTCTTAGCTTCGTGTTAATCGGACTCACGATGTGCGGTCTAGACTTATACGAAGTTTCGTTTCATTCCGAGAGCAGACGGGAAATGAGTTTGGTTCTAAACTTTAGGGAAAACTAGAGTCACTGATTTTGCAAGTTTTGGGTCTTGCAGATCGTATTTAAAGCGATCCCAACGGATTTCATGGCTAATCGAGTTTTGCACTTAGTTAACTTTGTTAAATTTCTAAAGGATTTAATCCTAATTGTTTTCTGGTTGAGATGGTACTTAGGCCTTTGCAGTTTGTAATAAAGTGATCCAAGTTTTACTACTTAGCTAGTTTAAGATAGTGTAGGGCGAAAGTGCTTTGAAAAATTGAAAGCACAAGGTAGTGAAGGGTGGGATTTGTGAAGGAAATGGGTTAAGGAGCGATTTTTGACTGTGGGATTTAGTTTTGACAAGTTGGTAAGGTCTTAGGATCGACCCAATGCCTAAGGACGTCTAATCCCAGGTTGGCAAAAATCCGGGATGTTACAGTTCAGGAGATCATTGTTGTGATTCACTCCTACTACTCCACGTACCGAATCGCCTCCCCACCATCACTACACGAGTCATTTCAACTTCGATTTGGATAAGAAATCCTAACCCTAATCTCGTTTTAGGAATCCAAATAGAGGAATTGACGAAATAGCTAACCTATTTCGATGTTTAGGTACCGTTGTTCTGTATACGGGAACGTAGGATTCAACTTGAGTTCGAAATGAGGAATCCGACGAAAGGTGCGGACTATAAACGTTTAGGTTATGGTTTTTAAGGCTTTCAATGTCAGCAATGATTTATGTCTGACTCGATTGCTACCATATGATCTTAGTTACGATGTATTCGATAAACTATACATGTGTGTAAACTATGTGATTATAAAATGCATTTCATGTGTTTGTTGAAATGTTTGAATGAAAGTGAAATTATGATTTTTGCTTTCCATGGCTATTAATCTAGAATACATGTTTGTTGTATGTATGGAAATTCCTTTATGAAAGGATCTACCATAATATATGTTATAATTACTTGTTCATGTATGTAGTAATATGTAGGCTAAGTGTTTGATAAAATGTTTGAATGAGTGATTGTTGGATGAATTGTATTCATTAAGGGTGTTGAGATAAGATTCTCAACTACCCTGTCAATATGTATAAATTCCTTCATGTAACCTTAATTTCAACTGCGTGCTTTATGTATAAAAATGCATATGTATAATAACATGTTCTATGCGTTTGATAAAATACTCGAATGCGATTCATGTTTGAATTGTTTGTTAAATGCTGTTATGATTATCACATGTGAATACCTATCGTACTTGAGTATGATTGGGACTACTACGTAGTCCAGGCAATCGGTAACAGTTTCTGATTGAGTGGCCGAACTAGCCTCGCCACCTTAGATACGTTCGATGAATCTGAGTCATACGACAATTGTTGACAGTGGTTAGGCCATGTGGAGAGCTTATACGCTCCATATAAATTAGTTCAATGTGCGTTCGTACCAATTGAACTTGTCAAATAACCCGATTGGCCTAATGTGTGTTTATGGACGTTACTGCTTGAATCTAAGGTACCACTTACCAATGTAAAACCCGTTTCAACCATGGTACTAAGATCCGTTAAGACTCATGAGCCGGGTATGATGGTGTATGGGATATCGTAATTGAGTTGTCGGCCTATGCTGGGGTGACGAGCCTCCCCGTAGTGACCAGTGAGCAACCCAAACTCGTGAGCCGAATATGGTGGTGTATGGGACACCGTATTCAAGCTGTCAGCCTACGTTTAGGTGACTAGCCTCCCGTAGTGACCTCGAGTATAAATTAGGCATGCACTGAGGTGATGAGCCTCTCGTAGCGACCTCGAGTGCAAACTCTTGAACTTGCCAATCCACTGTTTTCATCAGGGGTGATGTCCTACAACTTACCTATCGTATGTGAATAACTAGGATTGATGACCCTAAATGGATCCTTACTTGGGTAAATGATAAAAAGGGAGGTAACTTACCTTCTCGAATCTGCTATATGAATAAGCCTAATAAATTAGTTGGCTAACACGACCATACACCGCATTGCATGTATTTTGGCGAGGAAGCACACTTTTAGGGAGTTTGTCATGCGCGATTGTTAGACGAAGTCGCTGAGGGAGTGCAGGCGAGGGCATGCATCATTACAGCATACCATCCCTACATTAATAAGAGTACTTAGGATATGATTGTTGTACTGCTTTATCATTACTGCTTGACTGAATTGATAACATGTTAACCTTTGCCTTATAGTACCACTGAGTTGATCATTCACTCCCACTCTGGGACGGTGTTTTAAAACACTAAGCAGACTCTGATTTAGATGAAGGTTATTATGAGGCTTTCGTGACGGAGCCAGATTTCATTGACGAGGAGGAGGAGTTCTCCTACGTGCAGCTCTCAGGTGGGTCTGTGTAGACCTAAACCTGCGTCGTCAGGATTACAGGGATACTGAATTAGTTGAACATTTACATTTTGATATATTTGTGTATTTTGAAAAAAAATATGTATATATTCAGCCCGGCTACATGATCATACTATGGTGGTTACGAACTCGTACATATACTTTATATACCTATATCAGTCTTCTGCTTGCTTAATTACATTAACTTTGGAGTATGATATGCTATTTTAGTGTAATCTCACTCATGTTTAATGCACTAATATGGACAATATTTAAACATCATTATCTATGTTGCATAAGTGATGCGTTTGAACTCGGGAGTTGAGCTTTGCTCGCCCCCGATTTTTGGGGTGTTACATACAAAATAATGAGTTCTTTTGTAGAGCTTTCACTTCAGGCTGGAACCCGGAAGAAGACAGGTTACATCAGCCTGGAATCCGAAGAAGCCATTACACATCAGGTCTACTAACTCCGAGTAGGTGCTCATCGATAAAATATCAAGTTCCTTTGTAGGGCTTTTACATCAGCTTGGAACTTAGAAAAGCTGGGACGGAAGGATTCAGATTATAAGGTCGTGCTCAGACAAAGATAAGCCCTATGATCGCGCTCGAGACACGATACATGGGTAGTGACTGTCATTGTATATAGATCGTGGTTGTAATGTTGTATAGGTCGTGGTTGTCATGAAATATGGATCCTGAATGTAATGATATATGGGTCGGGGTTGTCATGTAATAAAAATCGTGGTTGATGTCTTATATGGTTTGTGGTTGACGTGAAGCATTGGTCGTAGTTGTCTTTAGATATGGGTTCGTGGTTGTCATGTTATACGGGTCGTGGTTGTCGCAATGATTGCGTCATGATTTATTTTTTTAATGTTTGAGATCATGTAATTTGAACTATAATATATATACTTATTAATTCATGAACCTTGGTGCATGTTAACCACGATGCAATATGGATGATAACCACAAATTCTTGTGCATCTGAACCACGACCCATAAAGGAAATGGTGAGCTTAGCGACGGGTTGTGGCACCCATGATAGGTGGATCGTGATTCTCATATTACTTGAGTCGTGTTTCTCTTAAGATTGTCGTGTTTGCGACAACCATGAACCATTACAACTGTGAAGCACGACCATTTTAACACGACAAACACGACCCCGATCAACTACGACCAATGCTTCACGTATATTTTGAAACGACAACAATGACTTACATATCAATCCATTGCAGGTTCCATGTATCATGACAACCAATAACTATCCAATGTCAGTCACGACCCCTGTTTCATGACAACCACAACCCAAGGTGGATGATAATAACGAGCCTTTATGCATCTGAGCCATGAACACAGGTGGCAATCATGTTCATACAATAGGTCCTGGTTTTCATGATATAATGATTGTGGTTGTCATTTAAATGATTAGTGCAAAAAAACAGTGTCGTGGTTGTCAACAACGACACATGAAACAAGGCAACAATGACCATGCAAAACGATTAACATGAACCCATTTCAAAATGACAACTACGATCAATGCTTCACATCATCTACGAACCATATTACATGAAAACCACGGTCCATATAATAGGACAACCATGACCCTTTAATAATTACATTAATGATCCAAATTTCATCACAGCCAATACCTATACAACATTACAACCACGACCCATATCAAAGGATACAACGACCCATGAAACTTTAATCAATAGTGGGTCGTGATTATGCATTACATTGTGTCATAGTTATTATAAATAGTGAATCGTTAATGTTAAATTAGAACCACGACCCATATGTCATGACAAACATGACCCATTGTTCATGTCAACCACGACTCATGTCATCTTCACGACCAACCTGCCATGCAAACCATGACCAAACCTCGCTGGGGCCCGTTCGAGAATATTGTTGTTATTCATATGACATGACAAATACATCCCATATTACATTACAAACCATGACCCCCCTTGGGATCGGAGATACTCTCACCCCGCTATCATATGTCTCTCCGAGTCCACTAGGAGGCAAATCAATCGCCAATACTCTTACTCGCCTTCCCGAGTCGTTCATTAACGACTACGCCTCAGTCTGTTATACGGCAAGCTCTCAAGCTTACTCGATTTGTTGGATCTGATTTTCGTTCTATACTTTCTAACTCTTCTCTTTCTCAGGCGCAGCCGATGTTTCTGTTGATTCAGGAGAGGCTAAAGCGATGACTAAGATTGAAAGGAGAAGGCCAGGCTGGAAGAGCTCCTGAAGACTTCTACTGAGGAACAAGAAAAGCTGAAGGGCCTAGTAGCAGAAGGCCAATTAAGGGACATGATGCTCCAGGAGAAGGCCAATTCAGTCTCGTTTGGACTCAACTGAGTCTGAACTGACAACCACAAAAGCTCATCTTGAACGGGTGGAGGAGGACAATACGCAGCTGACGGTTAAACTAGGGCAAGCTACGCTTGACCCATATAACCTGAAAATCACGATCCATTGTAAAATTCAACAAACGATCCATGACAACTACAATCCATACAACATGACAACCATGACCCAAATAATACAGTGACTTTCAGAAGAGAAGCTCGACATGCAAGCCAAGACTCTACAAGTTTCTTCCACCTAAGTTTGCAAATGGGGATATTACCATCCTCCTCACTCTCACCTTCGGTGGTTAAAAACTACGATCCTTTCCTTCGGATTCAGAGTGACCGTCCGGAATAAGCGTCACATGCAGCATGCAAGCCATGACCCATTTTAACATGATAAACACCATAAATGCATCTTGGCCTCCTTTCCAGCAAGACAGTCATGACCAATTTAACATGACAACTACGACCATAATGACATTTACAGTAGGAAGAAGATCTCCCTTCAACTAGCAACCAACGATTGTTGAAAAGACTGTTCTTCCTATTGTGTTGTGATTATGGTCTTGGATGTCACGTTACAGTGGTTGCGGTTGTCATGTTGTATGGGAAGTATTTCAGCTCAACTGCGATGATTCGGAAGAAACGCAATAGCAGCAAAGGACAGGGCAGAAGGAAATGGAAGTAGCTAACGTTTTTCCGTTGGCTGGGTGCCCGTTGAAATTGTCGATTTGGCGAACTTAGAAAATTGTCTTCAGAACTTCCTGTGGAGGCCGTTGAGCTTTAGGAAGATCATGAACGTCTTTAAGGAAACAGAAAGGATCACGAATAAAGGAAGAACGCGATAGGGGCTCTATGGTTTTTTCAAATATTTGCTCCATTATTTTGAATGAAAGAGTAAATAAATGCATAAATGCGGATTGACTTGTTTCACGTGACCACCAAAGTACCTCAGTTTCTCGACTCTGTTCTTCCTTAACCTTGGCAAATGCCTACCTACAATTGAAACAAAATAAAATACTAACCTCGTAGTGGAAGAGGCTTTAAGACAAGAGAAGTGAAGTGGAGAAACAACATCGCTCTCTGGCTGTTGGTCCATGGATCATGGCTTCTCTAGGAAAACAAAAGAAGATGAAGGAGAGGGTCTTTCAAAGGTATATAAGTGCGACATTTGCCCCTTCCGAAGCTCGTGGTGCAAGTGATCGGTGGACTGTGGGCCCCACCATGATGTATGTGCTTCATCCAGGCCGTTCATCCAGTTTAAAATATCAATTTATGGCTTGAACCGAAAAATGAGAGTGATATAACTCTCCAGTGGACCACACTGCAGGAAAATTATAATTATTGGATATCCACCATTAAAATCCTCCTAGGGCTTACCGTGAATGGATTATTGCTCGTTTTTGGGTACCTACCATAAAATGATCTGGAGAAATATATGAACGGCATGGATGAAACACATGCGTGGTGGTGGGGCCAACAGAGCGTCGAGCACTAGCCATTGGCCGATGTCCCAGGGAGTAGCCGATCAGTCCGTTTCTCGGGGGTTGCAACAACAGGTGACTTCTAATTCACTCCGGGACCGTACAAGTCCTGAACCAGGGTCAAAGGCATTTTCGTCCGAAACAATCTCCAAAAGCTGTCAGAAGGCCCTTCTGGGAATATATGGAGTGTCGTAGTGTTCTAGGTAATTTGCCCAAACTTCGAGGTGAGTATGGTCAATTTCCCTATTCAGATTTTCACAAGTGGACCAATTGGTTCCGTGGTCCAAATTGTTAGAGAGTGTATTTTCTCTATTCACATTCAATGCTTCATCAGGATATCATGCTATTTATAATTAGGGTTAATCTTACAGAGCACTCATGTTCCCTTATACCTGTTTTTTTCAAATGAAGTTTGAGTCAAGTCACTGTGTTTCAGACTGCTACATAATGGGACGCATGGTGGATGGACTTTTGGTCCTCCAGGACCCACAGTTGGGATGTTACGACTTTCAGCTTTCTACAAGTTGGCCAATTGGTTCAGTGGTCGAAACTGTCAAAGAGTGTATTTTCTATATCCATATTTGATGCTACGTCGACATATCATACTTTTTTTTTCTATTGGTAACTAGGCTTTAATCTTAATAAAAGAGGGTAAGAGAGCGCCCACATTCCCTAATACCTATTTTCTTAGCTGAATTTTGAGTTGAGTCATCAGTTTTGGAACCATATTGATCCATGATGGGACCTGTGGTGGATGGACTTTTGGTCCTCCAAGACCCACGGTCAGGATGTCAGGATTTCAACTTTTTACTAGTGGGCCAATTGGTTCAGAGGTCCATACGGTTAGAGAGCAAATTTTCTATATGGACATTTGATGCTTCATCGGGATATCATGTTGGCCTTTTTGTTAACACTTAATTTTTTTTTTCACTTAACAGGGAATTTGGAAAGCATTCCATGTTTAGTGATGCTTGTTAGCACATAACAAGGAAAGGGCATCGTCATCTGATGCTGAAATTTGTTCTCAACGGGGTCTAGCTTAATGGTGAATCAAGAATGCGCTCCGTGATTATTATTATTTTTAATTCAAAATTGCCCTTTGTGACATATATTTTCTCCTTTACGTAATACACAATCCAACTTTTAATGTGTGACACTTCTCTGGGCCCACCATGATTTACATGTTAGATTGACATTGTCTATCTACTTTTCTATATCATTCTAAAGCATGATTTGAAAAAAGATACACATCCAAAGTAGTGGGACTGGAATGACTACCGTTAAAACCTTCTTGATGTCCACCGTGAAGCTTATTTTCTATCAAACCTCTTTATAAGGTCACACAGACCTAGATGAAGGAAAAACATAAAAATTAGCTTGATCAAAACCTTATGTGACCCCAAGAAGTTTTCAATGATAGGCACCCAATTACCATAGTTTCTTGTAGTGTGGCCCACTTAAGCCTTAAATCTCTATTGTTTGTTTGTTTTTTTTTTTTTTTGGTTTTTTTAATTATTATTATTATTATTTATTATTATTATTATTATTATTATTGTTATTTATTATTATTATTATTATTATTATTATTATTATTATCATCATCATCTTAATTTCTAAAATAATATGAAAAAATGAATGGGCGGTATCAATAAAACATATATATCATGGTAGGCCCCACAAAGCCCTTAACTATCTATCTTTCGTTAGACTTTGGTGGGTAGTATGTAATCTCAATCCATATTTAGGTGTGGATTTAGGAAGTTCTTGGTCTAGAAACTTAGGTGTGGCCCACCGTTATGTTTGTGATAAATCTAACCTATCCATCCATGTTGTGTTTTGAGATCATTATAGGACTTGAGACTAAAAATGAGCGGGATACAAGACTCAAGTGGGCCACACTAAAGGAAAAGATCAATGGGTAGGAAAATTCCTACCGTTGAAACCTCCCCGGGGTCGACAATGATGTTTATGTGCCAGCAATACTGTTCATAATGTCATTACCAGTGAGATGAACTCAAACCATAAATATTAGCCTAATTGAAAACTTCCGTGGCCCCATGAATATTTCAATTATGGACGTCCAATCCTGACGTTTTCGCCCATTTTAGTATTGGATCCAACTCATTTTTGGCCCCATGACATAAAATGATCTCACAAAACGGATGGACGAGGTGGATTTCACATAAACATCACGGTGGACCCCACCTAGATTTCCAGTGCTGGACTTCATGCAGAAGACTTTCCCATGAAATTGGCCTCCCATATGGAGACGCGATTTTACCAGTGACACTGCCATTATCAAGGTGGCTAGTGGTCGGTGCTATGTGGGCCCACAGTGTTGTGTGTTTCATCTACACTGTCCATCCAGTTTTCCATACCATTTTATAGATTGTTACAAAAAATGAGCATATATAAATCTCAGGTGGACACACCACAGGAAAACAATAGTAATTAAGCGCCACCATTAAAAACCTCTTGGTACCCACTGTATGTAAGACCCGTATCCTAGTTTGTACTGTTCTGTCAACTTCGCGAACTTTTCCGTCGAATTCATGCAACCTACGACGTATAATCAACTTTTACGATCAATCCTAAGTCATATCCTGTATATTTGAATCAGCTTAACCCGAGACTCGTATCTTAGCGACCGCGTCGTCGCCGCGATTCCAACGTGGCGTCTCATGGGCCAATCCGACGCTTAGATCATAAGATGTGGACCATACATTATAATAACCGTGGACCGTACATTGCGGGACCCACCCATCCCATGTGGCACAAATCCCTAGGTACTTATGAGGGTGATGGATGACATCACCCTAGCTATAGCCACCCTAGCCTAGCTATAGCCACCCTAACCAAGCTATAGCCACCCTGCCCCCTAGTCTTCTTACAAGTACTTATGACTAGCCACCCTACCCTTAGCCTTCTTACAACCATTTATTGCAAGCCACCCTCTCTTATAAATAATCATGGCCTACCTAAGCTACTCTCTCCCTCTCTTTACTACACTCTCTCTCCCTCATTTATCATCACTTTTTCCTAAGCAAGAGAAGAGGCTCTCGTCCAAGCCTTCCCATGGAGAGAAAAGAGCGATTTTGGTGGCCCACCTTTCCCATTCCAAAATCCATCATCCTATCCATCCATTTCCCATCTCCACCATCGAAGAGGAGCATAAGGAGATAGGCATTCCAACGGACCAAAGAGATCAACCGGAGGGTGCTTTGATAGGGTAGTTTTCATGCTTTCTTAGATGGGTCAAGTGAGGCCTACCGATCAATGGTTTGGATCTCACTTGGGACCCTAAGATATGGCTAATGGCCCACTATGATTATCTTTTGATGTATGATGG